>ML365778.1:0-12265 GCA_005239505.1 Nicotiana paniculata
TTGGCATGGATGGTCCAAATACTATTAATATGCTCTTAAAAAGTTTGGTGCTATTTACGAGCATTTAGATCGAGCGAGCTTACATTAGTGGAGATTTACATTAAGGGCAAGCATATGGTACCAATTGCATGCATGTGACTTCTTTGTGAGAGTGAGTGCATTTCTTTGATATATGTGAGTCATTAAATATATTTGATCCTGAGATTCAAATGTATTGATTCAATACTCTCTTGTTCTTGTTGTTAGGGAACATGGTTTCACGAGGGATATGTAACATTATTAGACTTATCTACGACATTAGGTGTTCAAGTCATGAGTGCATTGTGAGATTGAGTCGGTTTTTGAGGTTAGGGTTGTTGTGAGTATGTTGTCATTTTTTGAATATTTTTGAAGTATGGCATAAGTTAAAGGGGAGTGTGCGGTGATTGCATATGCTAGAGTTTAATTGTTGCTATCAACCATGGTCATTGGTGTAGAGTGCTCAAAAATAGAGTTATTTGTTGGTTGACTTGAGGACGAGCTACGTTTAAGTGTGGGGTGTTATGTTTGGCTTAAAGTATGCATATTATATATATATATATATATATTACCTCACATTTTGCTCATGTCTCGTAGATTTAAGATGTTTAATATGATGGTTTGTGCTAAATTGTGGTATTTCTATGTGTAGGAATCATTCGGATGCAATTTGGGACGAAACAGCGCTAATTGGAGCAAAATCGGAGAAAAAAAGAAAAAAGACAATTTTGAGGGCCACAACCAGCGTGGGGAGCTGGCTGTGGCATAGTTTCCAGAATGCAAAATATTTGAGCGCCAGGGCCAGCACCCTACGCTGCCATGGACGCTCGGGACGTGAAGTTTCCTTATTCCGCCTAGGATTCGGGTATTTCGACCCTAAGAAGCCCACAACTCATATAAAATCCACCCTAAAAATCTTTTGGTGGGAGGACGTGAATTTTAGAGGAAAACACAAGCACAGAGCCGCCGTGGAGGCCATAATTCATCTTTTCTTCCATCAAACTTAGTATTTGTTATGTTCCTTTGTATGATTTGTTGTTTGGCTACCATGTCTATGTGGAGCTAAACTTAACGTTCTAGGGTTGTGGTTCTTTCATGACTATTGTTATTTGGATATTGATTTTTCTTTCTTGATTTATCATATTGGTTTATTTATTCAATCTTGCGCTTAATTATTTGATTTCTGGATCACCAATTGAACACTATCTACGAATCTAGAATTGAACTCGAAAGTGGGAATTCTAGATTGCATATAGGATTGACTAGAACAAGTTCTTGAATATGGGCATCACGGAACGGATTCGCGGTTAGGATAGACATATACCTAATTGCCTTGCTTGTTTGATTTACATGAATTATTAATGCGTTCTTGTTAGTTCTAATTCCATAGACGTATAGGCATTAGGTTAGCTTGAATACGCGAGTAAGAACTCGAAAAATTCTTATGAGCAATATTAACCCTGTCTACCAATAAACCAGATAAATTAATTAGTCAATTCAATTGAAGAATATAATATGATTGTTAGATAGCCCATAACCTTAGATTGTTTTCATCGCACAGGTAACATAAAAATCTACTATCCTTTTATTCAGAGTTCATTGTTTGTTTTTCTTTATTTTAATTAGTTTAGAATGAAATACTTCTAGGTTTAATCCTTGTTTCGATAATTAGGATAGTCTAATTTAGTTAATAGTTAATCAGAAGTCTTCGTGGATTCGACATCCGACTTTTAATCACTTAATTACTTGACGACCGCGTACACTTGTTAGATTAACGGAACATTTATTGTCAATGGTAAGGCTGAATTTTCACCATAAAAATTCAACATCTACATGAAATAATTTGAACTTGAATATATTATGTGATTTTTCAGTGAATGGGTTTCGATTATCTTTTTCAGTGAATGGGTTTCGATTAACTTCCTTTCGTCACTCTAGCTCTGCCGTTTATTAGTGTATCTCCATTTCTGCTATTTGATTGGGAGCCTCTCCTTGTATCTCCAGTTTTGCACTTCTTTGAAGAAAGTTATTGGAGGAATTCTTTCTAAATTCTTCTATTTTTCTTTTAATTAAATGGAGAAAGAGAAGAATGATATATTTAGGAATAGTGGTTCAACCTCCTAAGCACTTTAACACATCACATTATAACTTAAGCGCAAATTCCTCAATTCACTTTAATTTCACAACCAAAATCACCCCAAAAAAATATTCCCTCTTTCTTTAAGAAATATTTACTTCATACCCACTAGCAAAAACAATTATTCATCTTAAATTTTTCCCGCTCTTTTTTTTTCCAGATTTTTTTTTTATTTTTTTATTTTTTTTTTTGCAATTTCAACTAGTGGCATATTGTTTTACAAAACAAGTGAACATTTCTTCTTTTCATTGGTTCCACTCAAAAGCCACCCTACACTTAGTCCCTTCTTACTTCTTTATAGCTTATTTCACATTTAAATTTCTTTAAGAGGTAAAAGGATCAAAACAATATCAATTAAGAAAAAAAGGGTGTAGGCTTATAATGTGGCTGCCACATAAAAGTCTATAGGCTCAAAAGGGGTAACTAGGGATAAATTTTATTTATGATAAGCAATAAGCTCAAAAAGATCAAAGAAATCTTAAAATCATTTTTCAAACCGAGCATCACCTCAAATTTCGCTTCAACTCACATACGGGGCAAGTTCTAGACACAAGTACAATGACATGGACTACACAAAAAATCTCACCACACATGGCACATGGCTCACTACGGACGATCTCATTCCGACTCTCAAACTAATGCAAGTATTGACAAAGCCACGAGATATTAATCATTAAGTGCAAAGTGAACACAAGTCATGTAAATGAGACATAGACATCACAAAACATGCTATCTAATGCATCATCGATAATTTCAGATCATAGGGAAGATACTACACATGCCAAAGCCTAAATATGCTACTATCAAACAAGTCAAGGGCGCCTAGGAATCTCATCTTTCTTCCTCCATTTATTCCCTAAATTCTAATCTACTATAAAAATAAAAAAAATACTACTACCCAGTTCAAACTACATCTCATGGAAAAGAACCGAGGCACAAAGAAAAACCACAGGCGATTATTACTACCTAAAGAAAGCTAAAAGACATATTTTTGGATTTTTGTTTAGACTTTAATCCCTCAAGAAAACTGTCTAGGAGATCCATCGTCGGGAAAAGTCTATTTTTTCTACTTTTTGATTTTTTTTTAATTTAAAATTAATCATCTAAAATACTACACTATTATAAAAAAGACAAAAATATGAAACTGAAAAAAAATAAGAAATTAATATACTAATATAATACTACTACTGATCTAAAGGAATTCCTCCCACCCTACACTTAAAAGAGTGCAGTGTCCCCAATGCACAAATAAAGAAAAACACAACGAGAGTGGACAAAAAACTCCCTGAAGGCCAACGGCCGAAGCACAAGCAGCTCACGGGTACTCAGACCTCTCCCAAAGATGGTTCTTTGTGCGGGCACCCTACACTTATTTCTCACCATCTAGCTTTTTCACTCTTCCAATGACTTTGCTTCCTATGATCATAATCCTACAAAACAAAAATAAATAATATAAAAAAATAAAAATAAAATATAAACAAAATTGAAAGAAAGCAGTAAAGCTGGGTTGCCTCCCAACAAGCGTCTGATTTAATGTCGCGGCACGACTTGAATCACTTTTTGCCTCCACCTCAAACTTATAAACTGTACCCCTAACATGGCATCCAGTGTGTGGCTATGCTCCTTTGGTGGGGACATGATGCGAGGCTATAATTCATGGTTTAACATGTTATATGCCCTACATTTTATGTGTGTTAATGATAAAAATACACTTTTTATATGCATAATAGATTCTATTTAACGTGTAGGTGAATTGGAGATGGAAACCGAGCTAAATGGATGCAAATACATCGAAAATATGCTCAAGAGGCGAGGAGGAGTGCACCGGGCTATAGCCGGGCGCTAGAGCCCAAACACCTGACCCTGCCTGGCGTTAGCCAGGCGTTAGAGTCCAAACGCTAGCCTTAGCCTGGCGTTAGCCAGGCGTTAGAGCCCAAACGCCAGCCTTAGCCTGGCGTTAGCCAGGCGCCAGGGCCCAAACGCCAGGCTCCTGATTCGGCCAATTCCGAGCTTTGACGAGTTTAAGTGTTTCCCGAATGGAATAAAAGTCTCCTAGAAATTTAGGGTTTGTACTAAACATATAAATAGACCCCTAAAACACAACTTAACGAGGATCGGAAGGCAGACGAAGGGTTCGAAGAGAGAAAACCACTGAAGTGACAAAACATTGATTTTTACTTCTTTTATTCATTACGTTGTAATTCAATTATGCAATTTCTTTTGGGCTTGATTCTTATGAACATGAGTAGCTAAATTATTTAATCTAGGGTCTTGGTAGAACCCTTTGGGGATGAATTTGTTGTGATATTAATATATTTTGGTTGATTAATCTCTATTTGTTCAACTATGTTCTTGTTGTAGTTGATTGAAAGGGCCCTCAATTAGCTGTTCCTATTTATTATGTATCTAATTGAGAGAGAGTGAATATTTAGGTATTTGTGGAACAACATCACTCCCGGAGTATAGACGAAAGTCATAACCGAGGGTTTACAGGTTGGATTAGAGATAACGATACCTCGGGTGCAATCTAAAGTGAACTGTATTGCAATCTAGCTAGCGTAACTTAAGAGAGTGCGTCTAGTAAATTATCATAATTACTTGAGAGAGATTTATGGTAGATATAGTGTTCATGATTGATAGAGACGACTAATTAAACTATAAGAAATATCCGAGAAAGAATTCACCAACGGGGGAAACCAAACCTTAGACCTTTATTATCATTATTTACAACACATTGTTAGTAATTGCTAGTTTATTATTATTGTCAGTAGAATTAGTAAAACATCACCAAGTTATATTAAAAAGTCTTGAGAGAATTGATTGAGTAATAGTTGCGTATTCCAAAGATTTTATTGATACGTAAATTCCCTGTGGGATCGACTCTGGGCATAATACCCCGGATTATATTTGCAACGCCCGTTTAGTCTTTTATTAGACATAGTTGAGCGTGATCAAATTTTGGCGCCGTTGCCGGGGAATTAACGGTATTATCAATTGAGTTGGAAGAAATACAAAATTCTGAAATATAGTCAATTGTCTTCAAATTTTCGTTTTCATATTGAAAGTTTAACGTTTGCTAATGTGTTGCAGGTGCATGCCTAGAATCTCATCGTGGACTTGTGAACTAATTGAAGCCTTATCAGACCCCGAGAAAGTTTTCAGGGCCATAAAGTAGACCAACCGGAAAAGCAAACATCAACCAAAAATTGAACAAATTGAAACCGACATGGAAGATGCACATAACCGGAACAATCATGGGGATGATGTTGTAGATCTAGTCGCTCAAATAGAGGCAGGGGCTCCTTTATATGACTGGGCATAACCCACAGCTGAGAATTTGGCCACGGCAATATTGGTTCCTAATATACAGGCCGAGTCCTTTTAGATAACAAATAATATGCTGCACCTATTGCAGAACAAAGGGCTATTCTCAGGGTCATACATTGAAGACCCCCAACAACACATGAAAAACTTCCTGTTAATCTGCAAAACACAGAGGCAGCCTAACGTTACTCAGGAGGCAATAAAACTGTTGTTGTTTCCATTCTCAGTGACTGGTGCTGCCCAAACATGGCTTAACTCACTCCCCATCAATTCCATTACCACATGGGAGGAGTTAGTCAAACAATTCATGAACAAGTCTCACCCACCCAACAAGACTGCTCAACAAATTGATGAAATCTTGAGCTTCAGACAGAAACCAGTTGAAACACTAGAAGAGACATGAGAAAGATTTAAGAGCATGTTGGTTATCTGTCCAGATCATGGCATTCCAGAGCAAATGTTGGGGCAGTGTTTCTACATGGGTTTGGCTGATACAGTGAAAGCAAATGTTGATGCTTCAGCTGGTGGAGCATTCCTGAGCAAAACGTGAAGAGAGAGTCAAATCCTACTTGATAAGATGGCACAGAATTCAGGATGGACAACAAGGAATGCACCCATTACTCCTGTAGTTCATTCAGTGCCATTCGATCCATCNACTAAGAAGGTGGAGGAATCAGGACAAAAACAGCAAGTACACATCGTAGACACAACCAATGGGGGATTATTCACTTCATGCATTAGTCAACCACTTGGTAACCACTGGAATGAAGAATGTGATAACCCTCCCTATTCATAAAATATGAATTATGTGACAAATTATGAACGCCGGAGACAAGGGGGGCAGAACTGGGGTCAACAAGTTCAACCATATAGGCCACCTCACCAACAGCAAAATAGTGGAAATATGGGCACCATGAGACCACAAGGCAATGCACCACCATATCAGAGACCACACGGTTATAACCATCAGAATCAGCAACAATCATACTACCCTCCTCAGCATCAACAGGGGGAAGGCAAGAAGATGGGTTTTCGCGGTTAGAAGCTATGATGCAGCAAGTAATTGGGCCAAATTCCAAAATCAGAGAAAGAGTAGATGTACATGATGCAGCTATTAAAAATATTGAAATACAGTTGGGCCAGATATCTATGGCAGTAAACAGTCGTCCTCCTGGAACTTTACCTGCAGATTAAATCCTATTGACCAGGTCCCAAGACAGCTGATGGCAGTGACTCTTCGCAGTGGCAGAGAGTTAAATTTGGAACTGGAAAGAGCTCATGAGAGCAAGCAGACCGATACAATGGTACCCATGCCGATTGAACTTGATGATCAACAAACTTGACCAAGGCAACAGTGCAACCTAGAAGAACCTAGTGCACAGAATGAGACTGAAAAAAAGGTGGAGATGACTCAGAAGCCGCTAGTTGAGGTGGTGGCTGAGAAAGAACAGTCTCAAATCACTGGAAAAAAGAGACCGCCAGCTCCATTCCCTCAGAGGCTGGCTAAATACCAAAAAGATGAACAGTACAAAAAGTTCTTGGACATGCTAAAGCAGATACAGGTAAATATTCCATTGATTGATGCATTGAAAGAAATGCCTGGGTATGCTAAAATGATGAAGGAATGATGTCCAGAAAAGTTGACTTCCAAGATCTAGCTACTATCACCCTTACTCAGACTTGTAGTGCGGTGATGACACATCCTATTGCTGAAAAGTTATCTGACCCAAGGAGTATTACAATTCCTTGTACCATTGGAAACTCCTCTTTCGCCAAAGCTCTATGTGACTTGGGGGCCATCATCAATCTGATGTCGCTGGCCATATATAAAAGACTGGGGATTGGTAGAGCCAGGCCCACTTCCATGCTGCTGCAACTTGCTGATAGGACAGTGAAGAGACCGTCGGGTATTCTAGATGATGTCTTGGTTCAAGTGGGGAAGTTTGTACTTCCTGCTGATTTTGTGATATTAGACTGCAAGGTGGATGAGGAAATTCCCAGAATCTTGGGAAGGCCATTTTTGGCCACAGACAGAGCCCTTATTGATTGCGAGACTAGTGAACTTAAGATGAGGCTCAATGATGAAGAAATCACTTTCAATGTGCAGAAGTCTATGAGGCGGCCCAGTGAGTTCGCCAACTGCTCTCTTATTGATGCTGTGAATGTGATCCCAGAAAAAGATGATGCTTTCCTGACTGTTGGGGACCCTTTGGATGAATGTTTCATGAATCTAGATGATATGAATGGTGAAGAACTAGCAGATTGGGTATTTTCACTTGAGGAAAAAGAGGAATGGAAACAGGCTCTCGAGTTTGATTCATTACATTTAGAGAGAAGTGAGAACTCGTCGGCCGATCCATCTAATGAAGAACCACCTAGGTTGGAACTGAAATCGGAGGATGTTTATGTGATAGAAAATATACTAGATTTAACCAAGGACATCGATAATACATACTTTGTTGAATCTAGTGTCAGTATTGTTGAGGATGTTGGTACACACTCCAACCATTTGTTCACATTGTGCTGGGATGTTGATATGAAAATAGAGTTATCTGAACCACTTGATGAGCTGAGGGACAAAGAACAAGATTCCTACACTCTTGAATTCTTCCTGCCAGAAAGTAGGGAGTATACATTTTGTCGAAAGGCCAAGAAGCGCAGATTATTACATGGTTTTATTGGGCCAGGCAGGTTTGTTCCACCACCCCATGAGCATGATCATAAAGCAAAATAAAAAATTGGGGTTCAATTCATAAGTTCAAAGTGGAGGCATAAAATGATTAAAGCATGTGCTCAAAGGAGCATGAAAGCGAGAGTAATGGAAAAGAAGTCGACACTATTGGACCAGGGAGATTTTTACACCTTACTTTTATTTCTTGTTTTGTCTATATGTGATGCACTGAGGACACTGCATGATTTAAGTGTGGGGTGTTGTATATATTTGTTGTGTTTAGTGTTCTTTCTTGTTAGTAAGTTTTCTTGTTAATAAGTAGTTCTTATTAGTAGTTTTAGTTTGTCTTGTTGGTAAGTTTTTATTTTTAAAGTAGAACAAAAACAGAAAAAAAAAATTTAGAACTATGTGGACTCTTCCTGACGATGGATCTCCTAGACAGTTTTCTTGAAGGAAGTAAGTCTAAAGAAAATACCAAAAAGATTTTTTGTTTTAAGTAATGTAGCAATTCCCCCTTGGTTTTCTTTGGACCACGGTTCTTTTCCAAGGGTTTTTAATTGAACCGGGTGTAGGTAGTTTTTAATTTTTTTTTTAGGATTAGGAAGAAATATCTCGAAACGTGCTAATGCCTTGAGAATAGTCAGTACTTTGGTTGTGACGCTTAGGCTCAATTTTTTTTGACTCCAGAATAAATACCGTAACTCAGGAATTCTTAAGATTTGCTTAACTTCTTTGAATGGAGTGTCGTGATAGATCCAATCCTGAGTGAGTTATGTGCCATGTGAGTGTGAGGTTTGTATGCTATTTTGTGCATTGCATTTGATGTCTAGAACTTTCCCCGTGTGTGTGCAAAGCGAAATATAAGTTTTGTTGAGTCTTGGAAGTGATATAGGCATTTCTTTGTTGAGCCATCTATCTATATTTTACCCACCTAATTGTTATGTATTGTAGTTAACCCCGTTGAGCCTATAATCCTGTTTCTTTTGCAACCACATTACAAGCCACACCCCTTTGTTTGAATCGATCATATATTTGAACCTTGTCACCTGTAAGCACTGAAAATGTAATGAATTATTGAGAAGTTAAAGTGTGGGGTGATCGGATGGTTTTTTAGGGGAATAATTGAAATAAGGAGAAAGGTTCATAGTGTGGAAAAGTAAGAGTCATTTGAAAAAGAAAAAAAAGGAAAAAGAAGAAAAGAAAAGAAAAATAAATAAATAAAGTATAAACATTTGTATTATTATGAAAGAAAAATATATGTGGTGACTCTTAATGTAATTGTGCTTAAAGAAGTATGGGCTAATAACATTGATGTGGAGGTGGAGTTTGTCTTATTATAAGTTTGAGGTTGCATGCGAAAGTATATGTATTAATGTGCTTAGGGAGGTGTAGTTACTCTTATATCCAAATGTATCCTACCCGTCCCGCAGCCTACATTACAACCGAATAAAGTCCTACTTGATCCTAGACTGAATGAGCTCGATTAGTAGAGTAGTACACTACGGGCAAGCCTATGGTGCATCTTTTGTGGCATATGAATATTATTTCTGAGAGCGAGTGAATTCTTTCTATCTTGAGTTCCTAAGTGTTCTTAAATTTCATTGTGTGAGGAACTAGCTCTTTTCTTTGGTGAGGGCACGTGATTCATGAAGGAAAGGTAATGTTGTTGACCTCTATGTTAGAGTAGTTAGTGAATTGTGAATAAAGCATGGTATTTGTGAGTCGATTATTGAGGCGAGGATGTCACACCTNTGCTCGAGGACGAGCAAATGTTTAAGTGTGGGGAATTGATGCGAGGCTAGAATTCATGGTTTAACATGTTATATGCCCTACATTTTATGTGCGTTAATGATAAAAATACACTTTTTATGTGCATAATAATTCTATTTCATGTGTAGGTTAATTGGATATGGAAACCGAGCTAAATAGATGCAAATACATCGAAAATACGCTCAAGAGGCGAGGAGGAGTGCACCGGGCTATAGCCGGGCGCCAGAGCCCAAACGCCTGACCCTGCCTTGCGTTAGTCAGGCGTTAGAGTCCAAACGCCAGCCTTAGCCTGGCATTAGCCAGGCTCCAGGGCCCAAATGCCAGGCTCTTGTTTCGGTCAATTCCGAGCTTTGACGAGTTTAAGTGTTTCCCGGTTGGAATAAAAGTCTCCTACACGTTTAAGGTTTGTCCTAAACATATAAATAGACCCCTAAAACTTAAGTTAACGAGGATCGGAAGGCAGACGAAGGATTCGAAGAGAGAAAACCACTGAAGTGACAAAACATTGATTTTTACTTCTTTTATTCATTACGTTGTAATTCAATTATGCAATTTCTTTTGGGCTTGATTCTTATGAACATGAGTAGCTAAATTCTTTAATGTAGGGTCTCGGTAGAACCCGTTGGGGATGAATTTTTTGTGATATTAATATATTTTGGTTGATTAATCTCTATTTGTTCAACTATGTTCTTGTTGTAGTTGATTGAAAGGGCCCTCAATTAGTTGTTCCTATTTATTATGTATCTACTTGAGAGAGAGGGCATATTTATGTAGTTGTGGAACAACATCACTCCCGAAGTATAGACGAAAGTCATAACCGAGGGTTTAGAGGTTGGATTAGAGATAACGATACCTCGGGTGCAATCTAAAGTGAACTGTATTGCAATCTAGCTAGCGTAACTTGAGAGAGTGTGTCTAGTAAATTATCATAATTACTTGAGAGAGATTTATGGTAGATAGAGTGTTCATGATTGATAGAGATGACGAATTAAACTATAAGAAATATCCGAGAAAGAATTCACCAACGGGGAAAACCAAACCTTAGACCTTTATCATCACTGTTTACAACACATTGTTAGTATCATTGTCAGTAAAATTAGTAAAACATCACCAATTTATATTAAAAAGTCTTGAGAGAATTGATTTAGTAATAGTTTTGTATTCTAAAGATTTGATTGATACGTAAATTCCCTGTGGGATCGACTCTGGGCATAATACCCCGGATTATATTGCAACGCCTGTTTAGTCTTTTATTAGACATAGTTGAGCGTGATCAAGACACAAAAATAAATAGGCCAAGTAACAAATTTTTCACTTTGTACTTCTTGGCCTTTATATGAGGAATGTAATTTTTTCTCTCTTGCACGACAAATTCAAGAATTCAAGCAGCATGTTCCTCTTCCATTGACTTCTCCAAAGTCTCAGATTACTCGATTTCCATGTCATCATCCAAACACAATGTCGAAAAATGTTTAGAATGAGGACCAATACGTCCCAACTCTAGAATTGTATTACTCTTTACATCCTCATATGTACACACACTAGAGTCTTCACATATAATATTATCTACTTCCTCGCATGGATCTAGTGTTTTTTCTCAACATGGGCATTATCAACAGAAATATGCATGAATGATTGGCTCTCCACTTTTAGCTCCTCAATTTAGGGTATAAGCTCCTCTTCAACTTCACACAACTCATTATTATTTTGTTGAGCGTTAGACGCATCAACCTTTGCATTCAATTGAGCCTCTAAGTCGTGAATATCAGTGCCAAATTTTTCAATCTCTTGTCCCAGTTCAGCTCTTCCTTCTATTAAGTCTTTCAGCCCATAAGTAATTTCCTCACGTTGAGCCTCATATATTTCCAATCTTTCAGCTTGTTCTACCAGCCAAGTTTGACTCAAAATCTCCTCTTTTTCAAAAATTTCCTCTTGCTGGTACTCTCTCACTTCATTTAATTCTTCCATATTGGCCTTCAGTCTTGTGATTGTTTCCCTCATTCTTTCCATAGATTTTTTTAGTTCATCTTGTTGCTCTGCTACTTGCCTCAAAATATCCCTAATATATGCATCAGGTCCCAAACGCCAGACTTAGCCTGGCGTTAGCCAGGCGCCAGGGCCCAAACGCCAGACCCCTATTTCGGTCAATTCCGAGTTTTGACAAGTTTAAGTATTTCCCAGTTGGAATAGAAGTCTCCTACAAGTTTAAGGTTTGTCCTAAACATATAATAGACCCCAAAAACACAACTTAGAGGGGATTCGAAGGGATTCGGACGGCAAGGCATCAATTTGTATAGATTTTCTTCATTACTTTGTAGTTTAATTATGCAAGTTATTTTAGATTT
>ML365779.1:1429-12801 GCA_005239505.1 Nicotiana paniculata
AAAGTCCTAATTTCCTCCGGGACTGATAGGAAGGGACAGGTAACAACATGCAATAGAGGTCGAGACCAATACTCGTTTTAATAACCTTACAGGGTGGGAAGGGTAGAATATGTATATGATGACCGATGCGCTAATACCACGTGTAGCCCCTCTTCGAGGAGTGATTATCGGGTATTCCATTGATGTAATCCATATTATTATAAACCTAGGACACTTTTTATATGCTTAGCTCGTAATCCTATTCAAAATCTAATCTTCTTTACTTTTTTTTAACATCTGCATGCTTAAGACTTAAATTCCCTCTTATTTGAGCCTTTACTTGTTATTTTCTAATGGAACAAATTCACGAAACCATTTGGCCGGGAACCACACTTGTGGATCCTGAGGGGTGCCTAACACCTTCCCCTTAGGATAATTTCAAGCCCTTACCCAATCTCTGGTTAGTAACGTAGTTTTAATTGAACCCCTTAGGTGCCCTAACGCACTGTTAAATTCTTTAGGTAGGCGACTCTTAAAAATATGCAAACCCCTTTCCCAAAAGGAACGAGTTGTCCCAACCAATGTCATAAACTCGATCTCCGCGAGGCAAAAAGGGGGCGCGATAGCAACTCGAACTCTCCTTGCGCAATTATGAATATGTCGGCCTTTTGGGCCTGTATTTTTCTGGTCCCGGCATGAGCCTTAGTAAAAGAGTCCGCGAGCACCTCAAATGAGTCTATGGAATGCTCGGGTGACAATGAATACCACGGCAAGGCTCCCCCCGTGAGAGTCTCTCCAAATTTTTTCAGCAAAACAGATTCAATTTTGTGAGGAGCTAAATCATTTCCCTTCACCGCCGTTGTATAGGTGGTAATATGCTCTTGAGGGTTTGAAGTTTCGTCATACTTTGGCACATAAGGAAGTTCAAATCGTTTCGGGATTAATTCTGGTGCCTCACTTGGCTTGTATGGAAATTGAGTACTTCTTTGAGTCCGGACCTTTCAGCACCAGTGGTGCGCCCGGGATTTGGTCCATCCGGGCGTTCACTTCCCTCATAAACCGTAAGAGTTCATTCTTGAAGGGATCATTTTTGTTATTGGGGCAGGATCCGATCCTCCCAGCCCCATCGGAGCCAACTTCGCCCATCGGGGTGTTGTTGACGACCCTCTGCATGTTTGATTCGTTGGAGCGCCAGGAGGAACCGGATCTCGTCTATTCACATTATTCAAAGCCCCCGACAACACCTGCTTCAACTCTGTCATAACTTTATCTTGTCGCTTGAGGTGCCCTACAATGATCGTCTGTTGTTCTTGTAAGATCCTTACCGTGTCAACGACAAGTTCCTCCTCAGCATCATCGGGAGTTAGTTCCCGAACATTCGAGGATATTACCCGTCATGCACCAGCGTGGCGTCATTCCTCTCGTTGTGGGTGTAACTGATTGAGTCCTCGAAATGAGGTTGATCCCCTCGAACCTCGGGATTGTGCGCATAGTTAACACCGTTATTTTCCATTTCTTATGATTTCTTCTAAGACAAAATAATCAAAATACTTTAGTAAAAAAGGCAAGGATCAACTTAATTGCACGACTGTCTCGGCCCCACGATGAGCGCCAAACTATTTACCCATAAAACGGTACAGTTGAATTTATACGTAGTTCTAGACAAGTGAATTAATTCGATTATGAAATAACAAGATAATTGAAGAAATATATAACACTTAGCCTTGATAGAAAGACGAAATGACGTAAAAAAGACTCTGGTAGTGAAATCTCCGAGCACAACAGTAATAAGAACAAGAACAGAAAATAAGAAGGTAAAATTGATTAATACTTTGAGTAGATTGTAGTATTAGTTTGTCAGAAATATTCGTGTCCTTACAAAGATAACATAACTTACTGTTTATAACTCCGTCTAGGAAAGGAGGTCCTAGGATCGTACCCTTCTTTAATATCAATTATGATGGCCATTGATGAAGATGTAATGGTGAGCATAAATGTAAAATTCCTTATAACGGGCAAAATACTTATTGTTGTGGAATATTCTCCATTAGATGCTATCGGGCGAAGAGTATTTATTGCATCCTTATGAGCATGTAAGTATTTATTGCATCCTTTGGTCGCCCGATATCAATTTGGCCCATTAGATGTGGAATATTCTCCATTAGAGCATATAAGGGCGAAAAGTATTTATTGCATCCTTATGAGCATGTAAGTATTTATTGCATCCTTTGGTCGCCCGATATCGATTTGGCCCATTAGATGTGGAATATTCTCCGTTAGAGCACGTAAGGGCGAAGATTGTTTATTGCATCCTTTGCATACTTTCTTGCTATGGAATATTCTCCATTAGATGCTACCGGGCGAACAAGACTAAAGTATCGATTTTTTTGGTGGGTTTTTTATTGCATCCTTATGAGGATGCAATAAAATCGAAAAACTAATAAAAACCTACTTAATTGGTTTGGTTTGGTCCCAACATTTTAAAAATCGACTTACTTGGTTTGACTTTATTTTAGGGAAAAAACGATCCAAACCGAACCATGAACACCCCTACTTATAAGCGTTGTTCTTTCTGGTGACAGACGGGAGCGTTGCCTTCAGTTTTGACTATCCCAGTCTTAAGTTACACGTGTCCCTCTTTTGGACGACCACGTAGCATAGTATATTTACTCTATACACTACTTCAAATATGCCATATAATCATCACTTAACTATCGTTTTGTAGCAATGAAAAAAAGACACCAGGTGAGGACGAGATCAGAATCGTATAGTTTCTGATTCTACACAATGCCAAAATTGAAGTCTGAATACAATTTTTCTTTGAACAAGATTTTTCAAATATTGTTTAAATACTTTCAATTAAAAAATGTTTTTTATATTTATAAAAGATGTTGATTTACTTGCCGCTATTTTATTGTATGTGACACTTTTTTCTTATTAATTCATTTAGAAAACAATTACACATTTTTGTTTTTAGAAGATAATTTAACATTAACTTTTTCCTTAATGAAATGTATGCATTTATAATTACAAAAACATCATACTATATTTAAAATCATATACTTCTAAATCTTTTCTTTGTCTTAAATTTTTTACCACATCAAATTATGTCACATAAGTGAAACTGAGGGAGTATAAGAAATTTAAAAAATCATGTTCCAATGGCACACCTAAAACTAAATGTCATACTTCTTCACTACAACTTCTTCACGTGTACTGTTACTTGAAGTTGCTTAGAAATTTCTTCTAGAGCCAAATGAAACGGCCAAACGAGTAATCATTGTGGGGCAAAACAAACCTAGTAAAGAAAATACGTCATTGGTTGTACAATTTCTTGTCCCCATCTCCCTTGTGTAATTATTTGTACTGTAGCAAGTAGTGAAGAACTACTTTAAATAGCAATACAGTTGAGCTCCTGTAGCATCACACAAAAATGAGGGACGAAAATTTTGTTAATCAAAATGATGATGAGGAAACTAGAGCTATGTACTACTGGTGGAAATCAGCAGCGAAATTCGATGAGTGTGTAAAATTCAAGTTTGAGATGCCAAATTTGTCAAAAATGACACCTACCCTCAAAGTCCTAAGGGAAATGGAGAGGCTGGCTTTAATGTCCTCAGAGAGTCTTGATGAGCTTCGGCAAAAGCTAAAGTCGTATAGAGCAGGGGATTTTTGGGTGCCAATTGGTGGAATTAACAAAGAAGATATGGATATTCCACCTTTGAATACTATAGTGTTGGTTGGTTTTCATAATGCTGGCAAAAGTTCACTTGTCAACCTTATGTATAGTGTTCTTGGTCGCTCTGGTCTCATCCCTTTTGCTCAAACTTCTTCAGGTACTACTTGGTTTATTCAGTAACTTTTCTAACTCTAATAAAGAGCATTTGAGACAGTAAAATATCACAACTACTATGTAGCGTTCGTTTTGTTTTACTTAGCTTCATTATTTCATTTCATAAAACTCCTAAGAAAAACACTGACTTAATATACATGTACCATACCACCAAATGTAGCACAATGGTGGAGTTGTCTGTGATGAGGAGTTCAATTAAAGACAATTTTTTTGTGTATATATATATATATATATATATATATAATTTAATTCCACTTGACATAAGAGAAACTTTTAGTGTAGTAGCAAAGGTGGTTCAAGAATTGATTTTAAATTCATGTTTTAGTCCCAGGTGTGGTACTCTTGCATTTTCTTGAATCTCCTGTTAGAACTTCTTGTTCCACAACTATGTAGCACCTGCCTACTGAAAATAAGGCCCCATTTCAAATTTCTTAATTATTTATTTATTTATTTTTCTATTGAATGAAAGCATGTCTCTACTTATGCATTATTACGAGAATTTATCATAATTGAACTATTTGTTATCTGACTGTCATCATCCTTATACTGCAACTCTCATTCTTTGTCCCGAATTATGATATTTTCTAATCCCTTTTCTGTGGGAATGAATTAAATCATAGGAAATGCTTCTGCTTACACAACTTTGATCATGGAGGAACACAATGTGCTGAGATCAACACGAAGTGGGTTCTGCATTTACGATACAAGGGGTTTCGATTATGATAAGGTAGATGAGGGTGTTCAAGAGTTGAAAGAATGGATGACTGATGGAGTTCACCATAAGAAGCTCTGCTCCAGGCCAGGTGATATTTTGCCAAAGCTAGATAATGAATTGGAAGATGCATCTTCAATGTTTGTTAATAGGAAAGTCAATTGTGTTATGCTGGTGGCTAATGCTTCAGAAATATACAAGTCTCTCAGAGTTGGTGACTTTAAGCCATTGGATGCATTGAAGCAACTCTTCTCCTCACCAGCACTCAAGAAATCCAGTGAGTTTAATTTAGTCGAAAACCCCTTATGATTAATGGGATCAAATAGGTTCGCCTTAAACGTCAAATAAAAAAGAGAGGAGTAGTTACAAGCTTGCTCTTAATGAGACAACCTAGAAGCCAAGAGATGACAATTCGAATTGTAGTGTCACAAGTTTGACGCTACCAGTTGGACATTTCCTACTCTTTTGTGGTTGATTTAAAAAAAAAAACATTGTTATGAGTTTTGATCTCCATGACACCACACTTAGTGGTCGTTTGGTATGATGGATAAGAAAAAACAATCTTAGAATAAAAATTTAGTACCGCCTTATCCCTTGTTTGGTTATTAATTTTGAGATAAATTATCCCAAGATTGAAAATAGTACTGGGATAACTTATATCTCCTAGATGGTAGAATAATAATCTCAAGATAAAGCATTAAAATTGACAATCCCAGGTCAATAAAAAATAATACCAGGATGACTAATCTCAGTATAACTAATTCTAGCATAACTAATTCCAACATAACTTATTTTCAAACCAAACAACCCCTTAATGTCCTCCCTCCATGCTGCTAGAAATTCTAGCTGAAACTGGATACTTTTAGATGAGCTTAATTTATATTCAGTGAAAAATGTAATGAAATTTTTACGTTGTCATGCAATTTAACCTAATGCAGAAGGTTATTTACCTTATTTCCACTTGTTGTGACTAATTACCTTTCAAGTGACCTGAACTTCTTTTTACACTTATCAATATATTTGGGAGTTGAGCATAACGAGTGTTCAATTCGTGGTGCAGATGGTAACCCGATATTGATATTGACTCATGGAGACAAGCTATCGACGGAGGATCGAATAGACTGCCGACTGAAGATATGCAAACATCTTGGTACCTCAGAGACTACTGGAACGTATGATATAGTTTGTGTGACAGAATATGGATTATTGGCAGATGAATATGATCCAATCTCAGCATATGCTGTAACTGAAGCAGTTTACAGAGCACTTCTGATCTCAGACAAGGCTCAACTTGTCAAACAATCATTCCTAGACTGGGCATTATTTGTATTGTCATGGCTTATGTGCTTCTTAGCCGGCATATTTGCCTTCCTGGCCCATGTTTTCAATGTTCTGGCCCAGAAACATAAAGGCAAGCTAAAATGGTGAATAAAATCCAGGCAAATTATTGTACTAGGTTGAGTTGGTCACCTTGGAGGTTTAGAGATATATAATGAGCTAACTCTATTTGACCTTCATAACTAATTAAAATAGGTTGACAGCTATGTCCACAGTGTAATGGGCTAGTTCCATTTGATCCTCATAACTAAAATAGGTTAATAATTGTATCTTTGTTTCTGAGTAAGAGTACTTCTTTGACAACAAATTTGAGTTAAGAAATGTTAGAAGTTTAAAATAAACTTGTAAAATTGCGATTTTACATCGTAATATGAAGAAAAGATAAAACTTTAGCTAGTTAAAATTGCAACTTTCACATGTAATCGGGACAGCTTGGAGATTGCTGCAAAGATTTATTTAAGTTTGAACATAAAATCTATATACTCAGACCTATGTCACAATTTTTTTTTTTTCGTTACAAAAATTTAAAGAAATAAAACTCTCGTTGAAGATAAACAATATTTTGGCAATGTGAAATAAGTCATTCAATTTTAAATATAAGAAGCACATATATGTAGAAATGGTTATTAGGAACAGGGGCGGAGCCACAGTACGTGTTACGGATTCTGCCGAACCCAGTAATTTTCAAAAATAGCACGGGCTAGCCAGTTTTCGGACTGGTCATTCAAAAATAGCCAGCGTTTGCCAAGTCATTGAAAAATAATCACTATTTTGCTACAACAAAAACCGGTCTAGCATAATTTACTGGAGTTTGGTGCACCTGTGTATGAACTTCCAGCATATTATGCTAGAACTCCAACACGCGGAAAGTTCTGGCATAATATACTGGAGATTCGAGCACCTGTATATGAACTTCCAGCATATTATACTGGATTAGTATACTTTACTGGAACTCCAGTATATTATGCTGGAGTTCTAGTATACTTATGCTGGAACTCCATTATATTATGCTGGAGTTCTAGTATACTTATGTTGGAACTCCATTATATTATGCTGGAGTTCTAGTATACTCATGCTGGAACTCCAGTATAATATGCTGGAGTTCCAATATACTTATCCTGGAACTCCAGTATAATATACTGGAGTATTTTTCGGATTCTGAACAGTATTTTTGTTCAAATTTATTTTTACATGAGAAGTGGCTAAATTTCGATTACTTTTGAAAGTGTGGCTATTTTTAAATGATCACTTGTAAATCTGACTATTTTTGAATTTCTCCCAGTAACTTTGGCCAAACCCTATATTTATCATAAGAAATTTATTGAATATGTATAAATTCTTAATTTAGAACCCAATAACTTAAAAGAAATAAAATTTCGAACCTAATAATTTTAAATTCTTGCTCCGCCTATGATTAGAAGACTTTGAAATGTAACACATTCAGCTATAACATGGGAATATCGTCTCTGGATCACATTCAACTATCATTTGTTTCTTTGTACCATTGGCTTGTTGAAAGACAAGGCCATGAGGAAACGAGCTTCCCGTGTGCTTCATGAACTAGACGTTTAGATTACTACGACTCATTTGGTTTGATGAATTGGACAAGAATAATTATGGTATAGAATTTAATATTTTAAAAATATAAATTTGATAAGGTGTTACCGAAATACAGACCAAAAGACTTGCCCATACTCCCATAAAAAATGAAAAAAGACTCGTCAAAATCGATAGCCTAGTGAATTTAACTCTACAATTCAATATATATATATATATATATATATATATATATATATATATATATATATATATATATATATATATATATATATATATATATTTTGTAGAAAAGAGACTAATATTAAAAATATGCTAGCTATTACATAAATTCATTGTCCTGAGTTATATAATCATATAATCTCAACGCTCGTTAACAAAAAAGCCCCTCGATCAAATAAAAGTCCCCAGCCCAATTTAGATATCTATTTGTCAATGGTATCTCTCTTTTTGAGTGAAAATTTTCTACTCCGCCGTTTATGAAGAACTTCAAGTCTATCGGGAAAGAATGTGACGGTACCCCTGCTGTTTTATCTAGAATCGGGTCTCCAGCCGTATAGGAAGACTCACCATAGCTACTATAACGACCCCACCCCCAACTTTAGCTGAGAAGTACCCACCACCCAATTCCATATTTTCTGTGTGCCCAAAAGCCCGCTCGCTCCTACGAGAAAGACGCACGGAAGAGGTATTCCCAGTGCTGGAGGATCCGTTGAGAGTTTGTGTCGATAGGGAACAGTACGATCTTTCACCCTATTGTATTGAATCAATAAAAAAAAAAGTTACCGCTACGACTCCCTATTGTTTTATCCAATATTGACCGGGACGAGCCCCAACTTCTATATATCCTTGGTTTGACCTCCCTAGTGGTCCTTGCTTTTAAGAATGATCCAAAAACCGAGTGAATAGAGAGTCAGTCATAAACAATTATTGATTGGATAGATACGATCAATCCATAACTAGAAAAATCTAAAAGTTTGCATTCCCTTACGTTGAGTGAAATGGTGGGAATCCTTGTTTCGTTCTTTTGAATATCCTTCTTCCTTGAATTAGTACTGCGACGCATATATCAAAAGTTCAGTGTGAAATTTGAATGAGATATATCTTTGGTATATATATATATATATATATATATATATATATATATATATATATATATATATATATATATATATATATATATATATATATTCTAAACGCTAGCGAAAACATACATGTTGGCTTTAATCTTTGAGAAATTATTTGAAATAACGTTGGCTTTTATATACGGTCAAAATCGGGCTCACCTGATTTTGTTTGATTAGTCGAGACCAGGATGGTAGGCCGAGGATCGGTCTCGTGTTATATCAGACTGAGACATAAAGGTGCGGTACCAAGCTCGGGATTCGAAGTACTAATCGAGATTGAGACCAGCCAGGATCGAGACCAAATGGGGTAGACATCGAGCGAGACAAAAAAGCCTATTAACAGAAAGCCGAGATATCTGTGACCGGGCAAGGATCGTAGCGAAAATCTCGGCACGAATCAAATCAAGAATGATTATTTAGCCAATCAAGAGAGTTCCTTCTGTATTTAGAATTTTACCATAAGTAGAATTCCTCTACTATATAAAGGGGGTTCTAATCATTTGTAATCATCTAATTCTTGCATAATAAAGCAATACAATATATTTTTCTCTCTTAAGCTCTATTGTTCTTCAGTTCAGTTCATATTTCTTAATTATACACTCAGTCGGTTCGAGGGCGATCTATCTCGAGTGCAAAATTGCACTTTATACAGGTTTGCTTTATTTTACAGGCAATTTATAATATTAATTCTCATATTTCTCAATTGGTGCCAAGTGAAATCACGTATCCTTAAAACCACTTATAAATTTAATTGTTATCCGATTTTAAGGGTAAACAGTTTGGCGCCCACCGTGGGGCTAAGGATAATAGTGATTTATTGGTACTGATTTTTATAACACACACCGCTTTACGCTTGTTCTTGTAAGTGTTTTTGATTTCAGGATCAGCATGTCGAATTCTCAAGCAATACCCACACACGCCGATAATGGCCTTGGTTTTCACGGAGAAAACGACAACATAGTCTCCCCAAGGAACGAATTACCTAAGGCCGCCCTCGACGGAGTACCGATTGCAAACCCCATCGACGTCAGTTCCCATGTTGCCATGAATGCAAATCTGCGCGTTGACCCCGAAAATAGCGTTCGCAGAGACGTTTGATCAGCCAGTCAGAATACACAGGGAGGCGAAGACAGTGGAGTCAGACTTCGATTAATATTTGAAATTATGCAAGCTCACAAGCTGCCATAGCATAACTCCAAAATCAGAACC
This sequence comes from Nicotiana paniculata, assembly GCA_005239505.1. Classification (NCBI taxonomy): domain Eukaryota; kingdom Viridiplantae; phylum Streptophyta; class Magnoliopsida; order Solanales; family Solanaceae; genus Nicotiana; species Nicotiana paniculata. The sequence goes on from ML365779.1 coordinate 11,205, forward strand.
ATGCACCGGGTAGGGCTGAACTAGAGCCCTCATTGGAAGTTGTTCACAGGGCCGAACCATTATCGGAGAGGTCAAACATGAATGAATCAGGGACTGAGCCCTCTATATGAAAATGCTCGAGGAGCTCACAAGGAGAATTGAATCAGGGGAGAAGAAGATTGAAGAAAATGACAAAAAAGTAGAAACATATAACTCCTGTGTTGATCAAATTCTGGGGGCACCACCGATTCTGAGGGTTTGGATTCAAATAATTTCATACAAAAGCCTTTTCCCCCGAGCACGACTCCTAAGCCCATCCCAAAGAAATTCCGCATGCCATAAATTCCCAAGTATAATGGAACTACATACCCCAATGAGCATGTCACTTCTTACACATACGCAATAAAAGGGAAAGATTTAGAGGATGATGAGATTGAGTCTGTTCTGCCGAAGAAGTTCAGATAAACTTTATCGAATGGGGCGATGATATGGTACCATAATTTGCTTCCCAACTCCATTGATTCCTTTTTTATGCTCGCAGATTCCTTCGTCAAAGCACACGGAGGAGCCATAAAGGTCGAGACTAGGAAATTGAATCTCTTCAAATTAAATCAGAAAGACAATGAGATGCTCAAAGAGTTCGTATCTCGGTTCCAGATGGAACGTATGGACCTACCCCCGGCCGCAGATAATCGGGCCATCCATGCTTTTACTCAAGGACTAAACATATGAAGTTCGGCGGCCTCACAACAATTAAAGAAGAATTTGATCGAATACCCAGCTGTAACCTGGGCCGATGTGCACAATTGATACCAGTCAAAAATCAAGGTCGAGGATGATCAGTTGGGAACTCCTTCGGGGTCCGTTTATCCAAATAGGTCCGTCAGTAGAATTCAAAGGGATATCGACAAAGAACCACGATCGAACAAATATTGGTATCAACCATACAGTGGAGATCGGAGAAACAACGATCTTAGACGCAACCCCGTTCGAAGTGATCGAAGAAATTATCGATGACAGAGCTCCCGAGGGCCCATGAGTAAGAGTTTTGATAGAAATGTCGAGCTCACAGAAGCACCACGACTATTGAAATACAACTTTAACATTGATGCACCAGCTATTGTATCGACATTGGGCGGATCAAAGACACCAGGTGGCCCCGACCCCTACAGACCATTCTGGCCCAGAGAAATCCTAATCAAATGTGAAAATTTCATTGTACTCATGGTCATGGAACAGAGGATTGCAGACAGCTGAGGGAGGAGGTAGCTCGTTTGCTTAATGAGGGTTGATGCGAGACTAAATTGCATAGTTTAACATGTGATATACCTTACATTTTATGGGAATTAATGATAAAATTACACTTGTTATGTGCTTAATGGAGTTATTTCATGTGTAGGTGAAGTGGAGATGGAAACGGAGCTAAAAAGATACAAATACGTCGAAAAATACGCGAAAAGAGACACCCGGGCGATGGCCGGGCGACAGATCATAACACACTGACCCTGCCTGGCGTTAGCCAGGCGTTTGGGCTGAAACGCCAGGTCCCCAGTTGGGCCAGAAATTGAGTTTTGACGGGTTTAAGTGTTTTCTAATTGAACTAGAAGTCTCCTACACG
>ML365780.1:0-81280 GCA_005239505.1 Nicotiana paniculata
TTACTCCATGCACATTGGGTGCAGATCCAGGTGTTAGGGCGGAGTGAGCTGTGTATCTGTTCTTGAGGTTTTTCGGAGATTTGGGAGGTACCTACACACGTCTGCGGTCCTGCTCTCCCTCTTGCTTACTTTATAGAGTTTATTTTTTTTTTTGATTTGTACATTTTCTGTAGATGCCCATGACCAGTGACTCCGGATCTCGGGGGTTGTATTTAATATTCGATATAGCTTTAACTATTTTTAAAATGTTTAAAAGAAACCCTTACGGGTTATAAGTTTAGTAAATATGTAAATGGAAGCTTATTACGATTTGAGTGTAGTTTTGGATGGCCTAGTTCATGGATAGGCGCCATGACGACTGGCTTAGATTTAGGATTGTTTCAAGTTGGTATCAAAGCGCTAGGTTTCATAGGACTCACCGGTCATGATCAAGTTTAGTAAAGTCTTACGGATCGGTACAAAGACGTCTGTACTTANTTTATTCAGCCAAGAGCGTAACTCTTGAATTCTTTCCACGTATTCGAATGTGCCCGAGAGCGCTTGATATCAGCTGTGCATCGACGACTTGTGACATCCATGGATGAGATGTGATTTTGGCATGTTGGTAATGGGCCAGTCTGGAAGACTTGAGGCCGGATTCATTTTGTGGCTTGAGTGTTGATATTTTGATTGTGTGAGCCGTGCATTTGGGTACTTATATGTTCGTTTGTGTTCTTATTGATGCGAATTGGTGACTAGATGGCTACGTGGTGAGTGTGCTTTGATAGTTGGCTGTGTGCAGATTGTTGATTATGACAAAAGGGTTGGCTAGAAATGTGGCAAGAACTATGGAGTGTTTGATTTCTGTCTCGGTTTGGTATATGGCTTCGAGTTGTGACTGTATTAGAAGACCTCTCATATTGTGTAGTTGTGGAGTGAATCAGATCTTTCTATTGGGTTATGAGTTCCCGGTGATGTCTTTTGGGCTGATCACTGCCCCAGTAGCGTTCATGTATTTGATTAACGGTGTATTCCAGCCGTATTAGCACTGCTTGTTATTGTATTCGTTGATGGCGTCCTGGCATATTCGCGTAGCCAGGAGTAGCATACTCAGTATTTGAGGATGGCATTATAAGGGTTCAGGGAGGAAAGTCTATATGCAAAGTTCTCCGAGTGTGAATCTTGGCTCAGTTATGTAGCATTTTTGGGACACGTGGTGTCCAGTGAGGGTATCCATGTGGTCGGACGTGTGTCACTAGAGCTTCCAGAAGCTCATGATTTCTTTGACCACCGCTCTAGTGTTAGTTATGCCACTGGCTTCAGGTTCTTACTGCGTATTGTGATGCCTCGATGGTAGGCATTCTTTGTGTTTAGATGCAGAAGGGTGTAGTGACTGCGTGATACTTATGGTGTTCAGAAGTGTATAGAGAGATATCAGTTGAGGCTAAGCGGGCAGGTGTATCTCGTGCGGGTTGTCCTGAGATGTGTGATCCTTATGTCTTTGTGTAGTAAGTTCTCTTCTACCAATAAATGATATTTGTTGTAATTTGAGTTTAGATTGCTTGTGGAAGTTGGCATGACTATTACCATGGTGAATACGAGATTTGCAGATGACTTGAGCTGTTAGATGGGTTGTGTTATTATGGGAATTGTGAGTTATTGTTTGTCTCGATCGTTGGCTTTGAGCCAAGTGGGGGAGTCTGTTAATGATAAGTTGATTACACGATTATGTATTGTATTTGTTTCTATTCGAGGTATATTGGTGAATCAGTCATGACCTGCAGATGCGGGGTCTGGGAATGACTCGATTAATAAAAAATCTTCGATATAGGTTGTAATGTACTCTACGGGTAAATGAATTCTATGGAATGATTGAGAGGTAATTGTAGAAGGTGTAGTGTGTACAGTGTATGAATTTGCATGTGACTTCAAGTTAGTGGATTACTTTCCTAGTATGTTAGTGCGCAAACGCGTCAGGTCGATTCTGCCTAATTGGTCGGTGTAATTGAGATTTACGTTGGAGGGATTCAGGACTTGTAGCATTTCTACATCATCATGGGTTCTACATATCAGTATCAAGAAGGTGAAGGTAATGGTTTTAGATCGCAGGAAGTCTCTTCAGGGTAAGTATTTTGAATGTGGTACTTTTGGGATATTCGAGAGAGTATTCAGCGGCTTACGAGCCTTAGGCGGTATGGTGTTATGCTTGGGTATCGAGTGGTGAGTCTGGGTTGAGAATTGTTGTATTATGGCATGGAGAAGTACTAATTGAAGATAATTCGGAAGGAACTTGGATAAACAGGACAACCTGGTAGTAGGTCGGATCAACATGATAAGGGATATGATTGGTTCTTTGGGTGTTCATGAGGTAATGAGTTCTTACAGGTGTTTCTTAGCAATGCTCTTGGGTTTTTGGTGGCCTGTGTATCTTGGTTGAGTTAGAAGGATTCAGTCCTGATGGTGTGCAAATGAGATTCAGATAGTTGCTGATGGTTTCTACCACGGTTATAGATGCATATTTTCTTCTGGCGTGAGGTGCAGGTGATGTATAGTGATTTTGCTTCTAAATGGGATCAAATGAAAGTTTTTGGCTAGTTGGGTACGTAGTTGCTTGTGGCTCGGAAGGGATCATGAAGTTCCCATTATTTCCCTAGGATGGCATGGTGTATGCGGTATGTGGGTATAGTTGAGATTTGCATATGTAAGGTCACGATTCAGTTCTGGAAGGAAGGTCAAAACAAATTTCTTAGACAACATCGGCAGTTCCAGATGATTAGGTAGATGATAGCACTGTTGGGTGGCTTGGTAAGGGTATACATTTCAGAAAGGTCATGTGTGAAGTTAAGGGTACATCATTGGTACTTCGACGCTCTCTTGTTGGATCGACTGTTGATATTCAAGGTTGCTTGGTAACACGGAAGAATTATAGGGGTATCCCTCGTGGAATGGTTGAGTATTTGGGATGTGTCATGTTGTGGTGGAGTTGGGATCATATATGGTAATTGGTGCGCTTCATGGACTTCGAGATGGGGAGTTTTCATAAACAAATTAATTTGTGGTTGTGTACTGTGAAGATGCGAGCAAGCTAGTCAGATGTTAGTATGTACCATGATTTCGTCATTGTGAACTTTTCGGTAAGTTATCTATCTGTTGTGGGTGAACAGAGTTAAATTAGGGTTATTGGTAGGCTAATATGGGTGTGTGCTCTGCACCGGGTCAGAATTGTTGGCTCCAAATTTCTATTATTGAGGAATGTACCATCCGATTGTGATTGAGTTTATTAATGTTCTGGAGTGATCTATGAGTTACCATTATGTGTTGCGAGGAGTTATGATTATTGGTTATATGCACCATGAGACATGTTGGTTATATACCTTCTGATTCGTGTGGCATGGTATCGTCCGGTTTCCCCTTGGTTATGGCAATGCACTTTGAGTACTTGATATCGAATTTTGAATGGTTATTGATTTTGGGCAAGGTGTCTTGAAATATTTCAAGTGGACCAGTGTTTGGATGAGATCACACAGTGTAGTGGAGTTATGTAGGGGTATGACCTTTGGTATTGGATTCATGTGTTTTGATTTTTACGGTGTGTGCCAGGCTTTTAGCATGATGTTATGATGGTAATTGTTAATGGCAGGAGAGTCCTCTCGTCTGAGTCTTTCATATAATTTCATTACGTCGGGATATTGCTATTGAGTGCACGAGTTGCACAGGTTATGGCTCCGAATTGTATCGATGTGTCATGTCATCAGAGTAGTCGTGTTGGATGAGAGGAGGTCATTGGACCTAGAATGAATATTGTCAGAATTGTTTACATCATAGTTGGAAGGATAAATATCGGGAGTCGACTTAGAAATCTGCTATACTTCTTGTTTGGGAAGGAAGAGCTTCATATCTGACTGATCGGAAGAATGGTTGCTCGTTTATACGTGTTTATTTCATCATTAGCAGTATATGAAAGTGTTAGAGCGAGGTATTTCTTGATAAGAGGTTATGTACCGGTATTGGGTTGTTCCAGGGAGTTATTGTGGTTTAGAGTTATCACTATGAGTTTTTGAGTCACGCAGTGTATTATGTGATTTCACCTGGTGTGCGTATATGTCTTGATACAGCGTGTTCAGACCTGTTCAGTTTATAGTTGTGGAATTTTGATCTTGTATATTACTTTAGAAGCGAAAATTTGGTTCTAAGGTTTATGGGTCATGTTGTATTTCGAAATTTCAACTGTGTTGTGCTATTGGACCTATATGGGATAGAGTGACGTGGGATCACCCCCAAGTATGTGCATGGTAGGCTACGTGGAAGTTTGATGGTGTTGGAGAACAACTCTTGGCCCGTTCGAGGGCAAACATATGTTTAAGTGGAGGAGGATGTAACGACCCGACCGGTTGTTCTGAGATTTTAGCCTCGTTTCCCCCGTTTCTGCTTCATTAAATGTGGTTTAGCTTCATTATGTTTTGTTAGATTTGCTGGCTCGGGTTCGGAGCAATTTTTGGAGAGAAATTAGACACTTAGTCTCTTAACTATGCTTAATAGTTGAAAAAGTCAACTAGGAGTTGACTTATTGGTAAACAACCTCGGAATGTAGATTTTATGGCTCGAATAGCTTTGTTAGGTGATTTGGAACTTAGGAGTGTGTTCGAAATGAAGTTTTGATGTCCGGAGTAGAATTAGGCTTGAATGCAAAAGTTAGTTTTTGGTGATTTCCGGTCGGTAGTGGAAAATATGCTATCAGAGTCGGAATGGAATTCCGGAAGTTGGAGAAGGTTCGTAATGTCATTTTGGATATGTGTGCAAAGTTTCAGGTCAATCGGATGTGTTTTGGTTAGTTTCGGTATCATTGGCAAAATTTAGAAGTTTCAAAGTTCATAGACTTGAGTTTGATGTAGTTTTGGTGGTTTTGCGTTGTTTTTGGTGTTTCGAAGGCTCAACTAAGTTTGAATAAGGTTATGGGATGTGTTGGCGTGTTTGGTTGAGGTCCCGAGGGCCTCGGGTGTGTTTTGACAGGTTAATGGATCAAGTTTGGATATTGGAAAGTTGCAAAATTTTGCTGGTGTTCTGTTCTCGTGTCTTTTATGCGATCATGTGGGTAAGAATGCGATCACATAGGCTAGTTGGGGCAGCATGGGTTCTTGGGCTATGCGATCGCGTGGGTGGAGGCCGCGATCGGTACAAGTGGGTCCTGTGTGCAATGCAATCGCGTGGGTAAGGTCTGCGATCGCATAAGGTGTTCTGAGGCGCGTGAGGGGGATGAGTGTTTGAGCTATGCGAACATGTGTGTTTGTATGCGAACACATAGAGTGGGCTGGTCTGTGCATCGCGAACGCATCCCTAGAAATGCGATCGCACTGAAGGAAATTAAATTGCTGGGCAGAATGTTTTAAAAGGCCATTTGTGCGAGATTAGTTCATTTTTCCTCCATTATTGAACGAGTTGGGAGCCCTTTGAGAGGGTTTGAAGAGGAAATGGAAGTGAATCACTTGGAGGTAAGGTTTTCAACTTCATAACTCGTTTCTATGTCATTTTCTAACTAATTAAACCGGAAATTAATTGAATTTAAACCCAAAGTTGGGGAGATTAGGTGCATGAGAATTGGAATTTTATTTTGATGATTTGAGTGGGCAATTGTGGTCCGATTTTGGTGTTCTTGGTATGTATAGATCGTGGGAGTATGAGGATTCTAGTGACGTAAATTTTATGTATTTCCTAGACGTGGGCTTGGGGCTCGGGTTTGGCCGAATTTCAAGAATTGTGTCTACATTGATAGTTTTCGATTGAGTTTTTTTCTTTTAGCGTATATTGATGATGTTAATCTGGTTTTAGTTAGATTCGGAGGGTATGAAACCTCGAACTTTGTATTTCTCACTATTTTTAGATTGGCGCACATGTCGGATGACGAGTATGTGGCGTGCACTGGTTTTTGGATTGGACTTGGTCCTCTCAGCAGCAACTATTGAGTTGCGTATTTTTATTTTAAATCATATGTTAAATTGTGTTATAAAACTATTGATATATTTGGGCTATAAGCCATGTTTGGGGCCTCGTGCCTACTTGTTTAGACCCCTTGGGGGATTTTTACTGCTATTTCGTCACTGTTGATTTATAATTTACACTAAGTCATGTTATGTTTAACTAATTTCGAAACTCAGCCTAATTTACACTATTTTGAGATATAAACTGATGTTTTGGGTCGTGTACCTCGTTTTACTGATACACCCGAGGGGCTTTTGAGAGTTGCTGACCGAGTGAAGCCGAGGGCCTGATTGTGAGGATATGATATGCGACGAGGTGTCTTGATATTAGCGCTTGGGCTGAAGGAGCCCTCCGGAGTCTGTACACACCCCTAGTGAGCGCAGGTACCTACCGAGTGCGAGTGCCGAGTGCCGAGTGACGAGAGTTTGGGAGGCATGAGTGATTGTGAGGTATGTCTGAGGGGCTGATTATGAGTGACTTTGAGGTATGCTCGAGGGTTGATTATGAGTGACTGTGAGGCATGCCCGAGGGGCAGTTTCTGATACATGTTTTTGCCCGAGGGGCTACTTATGATTTTACCACTTTCACTCTAAACTTAGGAAATATGTTTTGCCTGAGGGGCTTTTTATGACTTTTTATCATTTTTACACTAAACTACTTGAAATTTATGTTGAAACTATTGGCAAGTATATTTCCAAATGATTTTACTGAAATCGGCTTTTAAGCGTAATGATTTAATGTATACATTGTTGGAAAGAAAGGTTGTGCTTATTGTGAAATGGTGATTTGATTTATGTTTTTCTTACTGCTCTGACCTGATTTATTTTCATTACTACTGAGTTGGCGTACTCACGTTACTCCCTGCACCTTGTGGACAGATCTATGTGTTAGAACGGAGTGAGTTATATATCTGTTCCAGAGATTTTTCGGAGATTTGCGAGGTAGCTGCACGCGTCCGCAGTCCTGCTCTCCCTCCTGCTTACTTTATAGAGTTTATTTTTTTATTTGTATATTTTCTGTAGATGCTCATGACCAGTGACTCCGGGATCTCGGGGGTTGTATTTAATATTCGATATAGCTTTAACTGTTTTAAAAATGTTTAAAAGAAACCCTTACGGGTTATAAGTTTAGTAAATATGTAAATGGAAGCTTATTACGATTTGAGTATAGTTTTGGCTGGCCTAGTTCCACGATAGGCGCCATCACGACTCACATAGATTTGGGTCGTGACATATTAACATCTACTCTTACCCCGTCACCACAAATCCCCGGTTTTTAGAAAAGATTTTATGGGGCCTTGCATCCTTCCCCACTTAAGACCATTCAACCTCGAATGAGAATCAAGGTTTGCTATTAGCATCTTATGCAACTCAATTTTCATACCACACACCAGCAATCCTAAATTTGAGTAACTCCCTAAATTTTCCAAACATTCCGCCAGAGTTTCCCCTGTAGGATGGCCTATCCTCATATCAGAGAGCCCCTTTATAACATCCTTAAAACATGTACATAATCCAATGACGTAACATAACTCATAACAATACCAACTGTGGCCTGGCCTAGAATATACTTAGAAAGAACCACATTTACATTAACTGAACAAGTGATACGAAAATCCATAGGAGGCAGTTGTATGAAAAGGTTACATAGATTATACAAATAAGTAAGGATACTTCTTTTTCATCTCTTCCTCAGCCTCCCAAGTAACCTCTTCAACTTGCTGGTTTCGCCACCAACACCTTCACCGAGGCAATTTCCTTATTCCTCAGCTTTCGGATTTGCCTATCAAGAATGACAACTTGAATTTCTTCATATGACAGTTCTTCATTAACCTGAATGGTCTCAACCGGAAAAATAGCTGACGGACATCCAACTACCTTCTTCAACATAGATAGATGGAATATCGGGTGCACTGATGACATTTCGGGTGGTGGCTCAACCTTGTACGCCACCTGACCAATCCTCTGAATGATGTTATACGGCTCGACATACCTCGAACTCAATTTCCCTTTCCTTCCAAGATGTGTTATACCCTTCATGAGGGAAACCTTCAAGAATACCCAATCATCTTCCTTGAACTCTAAGTCTTTGCGGCGACATTCGAATAGGATTTCTGGCGACTCTGAGAAGTTTTCAATCGTTCCTTAATGATCTTAACCTTTTCCATAGCCTTATGCACGAGGTCTGATCCTATCAACACAACTTCCCCAATCTCGAACCACCCAATGGGAGATCTACATCTCCTACCATATAATGACTAAAATGGTTCAATTTGAATATTAGCATGAAACCTGTTGTTATAAGCAAACTCTATGAGTGGAAAATGATCATCCTAGCTTCCCTTGAAGTCAATAACACAAGCATGCAACATGTCCTCAAGCATATGAATAGTCCGCTCTGCCTTCCCGTCGGTCTATGGATGGAAGGCTGTACGAAGATTCACATGAGTACCCAAACCTTGCTGAAATTTCTTCAAAATTGGCCGTGAACTGAGCCCCTCGATTAGAAATGATAGAAACTGGAGTACCATGCAACCTCACTATTTAACTGAGCATACTATTCCGCTGTGTTGGTAGATTTAACTGGCAAGAAGTGTGCTAATTTCATGAGTCGATCCATGATTTTCTAAATTGAGTCAAACTTGTACGGAGTATGCGGTAATCCTACGACAAAATCTATATTAATCGTTTCCTACTTCCGCATCTATGTTCTGTGCCAACCCACAAGGCCGTTGATGTTCTGCCTTTATTTGTTGAGAATTCGGGCATCTTGCCACAAAGTCTGCCACATTCCTTTTACTGTCATTCCTCCAAAGACTTCCTTGAGATCATGATACATCTTTGTAGAACCTGGGTGCAAGGAATACCTAGAAGTGTGAGTCTCATTCATGATTCTTTCCACACAGCCGCCCTTGGTACCTTTTTGTACCATCATCCATGCCAAGAGTAAAAGCCATAGTCTTATGTTTATGAATCCCCTAATTTAGTTGTACCAAAAATGGATCGTTGTATTTATTTTCTATGACTTCCACGACAAGCAATGATTCACTCATTTTTTTCACAATTATTCCCCCTTCATTAGTGTCCGCAAGACGAACTCCCAAGCTAGCTAAATGGTGAACCTCCCTAGAAAATGGCCTTTGACATGCCTCAAAGTGAGCCAAACTACCCATATATTTCCAGTTAAGATCATCCGCCATAACATTGGCTTTCCATGGTTATTACAGAATATCGACGTCGTAATCCTTGAGTAACTCAAGCCATCATCTCTACCTCAAATTCAGCTCCTTTTGTTTGAAAATATATTGAAGACTCTTGTGGTCTGTGAATACATCCACATGGACCCCATACAAGTAATGATGCCAAATCTTCAATGCAAAAACCACCGCCGCAAGCTCTAAGTCGTGTGTTGCATAGTTCTTTTCATGATTCTTGTGTTGCCTAGAAGCATAAGCTATAACCTTGCCGTGTTGCATTAACCCACACCAAAGCCCGATCCTTGAAGCATCGCAATATACCACAAACTCATTTGTACCCTCTGGAAGGGTCAACACCGGCGCCGTAGTCAATCTTGATTTCAACTCTTGGAAGCTCCTTTCACAAGCATCATACCATTGGAACTTAACCGCTCTTTGAGTCAATTTAGTTAATGGAGAGGCAAGAGTAGAGAACCCCTCCACAAACTTCCCATAATATCCTGGTAATCCCAAGAAACTGTGAATCTTAATTGGCGTTGTAGGCTAGGCCAAATCTTCACCGCTGCAATCTTTTGAGGATCAACCTTAATTCCTTCTCTAGAGATAACATGGCCCAAGAATGTGACAAATTCGAGCCAAAATTAACATTTAGAAAATTTCGCGTACAATTGGTGCTGATAAAGACTCTGCAAAGCTGCCTTGAGATGATCGGCATGGTCCTCTCGACCTCGTGAATACACAAGAATATCATCAATGAACACTATCACAAAGGAATAGAGGAAAGGCTTGAAAACCCGATTCATAAGATCCATGAAAGCTACCAAGGTATTTGTTAGCCCAAAAGACATTACCAGAATTTCAAAGTTCCCATACCGCATCCTGAAAGTTGTTTTTAGAATATACTGCTCCCTCATTATCGATTAGTGATACCCGGATCATAAATCTATTTTGGAGAAGTACCTAGCACCCTGCAACTAATCAAACAAATCATCTATTCTTGGTAATGAGTTCTTGATTTAGATTGTGACTCTGTTGAGCTGTCGGTAGTCAATACACATCCTCAGTGATCCATCTTTCTTCCTTACAAAGAGAACCGGTGCGTCCCATGGTGACACACTCTGTCGGATGAAACCCTTCTCTAAAAAATACTTCAATTTCTCTTTTAGCTCTTTCAGTTCTGCTGTGCCATCCTGTAGGGCGGAATAGATATAGGTTGCGTGCCTGTCATCACACCGCTCCAAAAATCAATCTCCCTGTCTAGCGGAATCCCAAGGAACTAATAAGGAAAGACCTCCAGAAATTCATTCACCACTGGCACAGACTCGAGTGTGGGCGTCTCGGCATCGGTGTCCATAACTCGGACCAAATGATATATACACCCTTTATTAATAATCTTTGTGGCCTTAAAGTAATAAATAAACCTACCTTTTGGCATAACATTATCCTGTTCCCACTCAATAAATGGCTCATTTGGAAATTCAAACCTCACACATCTACTTCGACAATCGAGCTTAGAAAAACGTGAATAGATCCAATTTATTCCCATAATTACATCAATATCGACCATCCCCAATTCAATGAGATCGGCCACAGTGTCCCGACCACATATCGTGACAACACAACCCCTATAAACCCGTGCGACTATAATAGACTTGCCAACCAGAGTAGATACGAGAACGACTCATGAAGCTGTTCCGGTTCTATCCCAAGTCCCATAGCAACATAAGGGGTAATATAGGACAAGGTTGAACCGGGATCAATAAGAGCATATACATCATGAGATTGGACAGTCAATACACATGTGACAACATCTTGAGAAGCCTCTGCACTCTGGAGACCACTTATAACATAGAAACGACTGGGTCGTCCTGAACTCTACGCACTACCCCTAGCTTCACCACGCCTTGCTGGTGCTGGAGTGCCTTGAGGTGGACGGGGTGCTGAAGATGTAGCAGTTGCAAAAATTGATGTTTGTGGTATGCCCTGTCCGTACCCTAGCGGGATGAACGAGACTCCCCAAGTGCAGGTCCCACACCTAGGGCATGGGGGCCTCTGCTGCTGTTGGAATTTCTATCCTGATTGGCCCTGCTGGTGGGGCCCCCTCCTACTATTATGCCTCACAATATTATGTCGATATTACGTCCCGAAGTATTATATTACGATGATGTTACGCTTCGTAGTACTAAATTACGATGATGTTTCACCCTGTTGTATTGTACGTTGAATTTTTCATAAGGTAATTGACATCAGTCCAAAGAAAAGATTATTTGGAAATCATAAGGATTATGCTATTTCAAACAAGTAATGAGTAAATTCGTGAAGGTGAGAGGGGAAGCAAGTCAAAGAAAATGTATTTTCCTCCAAGTTTGTCATGTTGGTATAAAATTCAGGCCGAGCATTAATACCCGATATTTATGGACTAGTAGTATACAAGGTACCATATGACCATGATAGCAGGATGTAAAGTATGTTAAAAATAAGTAAAATTTTAATTAATTTGGGACAATTCTTAATTATGCGAGTAATTGGTTAATTACCGGGCAACAAGACATTACCTAATTATCTAATAAGTGGATAAAGATTAACTTTCCCCACCCCACCCTCACGTGGCAGCAATGAGGGAACCAAATAAATGACTCATGGTCATTCTTGATTACGTGGCAAACTAATGCCTTAGTTACATAATACCACATTCTTAACATTTCCAATACATTACAATTAGATGGATACCAACGTGAATCCTTACAAAACTCTACATCCAAACATTAGAAATTCATTCATATATTTCCAATTCAAAGACACTGCAATCGGTTAGTAACCATTCCTACAATTATTCCTAACGTCTTCAAAGAGATTTCTAAGAAATATTCAACCAATTCCTACAAAATAAATCCAACAAGATTTCTTAGCACATTAGCAACGTGAGATTTTGCAATTCTAAGGGAGTACGGTGCAACCTTTTCCAAGAATATCATACGGAATTTTCTCTACTCCAGGTATGTTAAGGCTATCCTTTCTTCCTTTTGGCATGATCCACACGACATAAATGAAACGAGAAAAATACACAACTTTCATAAATGACTCTATTCATAGAAATACTAGGGGTGTCTATATTCTTTATTCCCCATGTGAATTATTATTATATCTTCTGTTCATGGGTCTCAGAAAAATATGTATTTGATAAAGTTTATCCGAAAGGAATATTGATTTTTATGGCATTCTGAGAAAATCTTATTAACGTACTTCTTATGCATTTTATGCATTTATACATGTGCATTGACCCATGACCAGATGGCGTTATATACACGTATATATGTATATTATATGTATATGGGATATGGGAAAAGGATACGGCATTATATACGCACCACCACCTGATCAACTGGTATACGTTGATGATTTTGCCCACTGTGGCCGACATGATATGATGGGATGCCCTCACAGGCCTGATGATGTTATAAAACATGTACCTATACACGACATGACATTCATACGCATATGCATGAAACTATAATTATTTCATAATTTACAAAGTTATCCAGATTTACAGGTTGAGTCATTTACTCTATATTTCTTCCATGTCTGTTATGTACTTATTTATGTGCCTTACATACTCGGTACATTATTCGTACTGACGTTCCTTTTACCTGGGGACGCTGTGTTTCATGCCCGTAGGTCTAGATAGACAGGTCGAGAGTCCTCCAAGTAGGCGATCAACTCTGCGGAAGATGTTGGTGCACTCCATTTGCTCCGGAGTTTCTTGTTTGGTTAGAATGATTTAGATGTGTATTGTTTGGTATGGAGGGGCTCTGTTCTGGCCTTTATGATAATTATGTATTCTTAGAGGCTTGTAGACAGATGTCATGTACGTAAAAGATTGTATGGCCTTGTCGGCCTATGTTCTGTGTACAAGTGGTTATTTTTGTCTTAGAGGACCATATGCCTTATGTATAAGTTGGTATTACATGTTGTATTCTACCTCTTTCATGACAGCCTCTCCAGCTCAGTTATCTGTGATAGTATGATATGAAAAGATACATTATGTTGGTACTCGGTTGATTAAGGTACCGGGTGCCCATCGCGACCCATCGGTTTGGGTCGTGACACCTGTCCTGATTGGGCCTGAAACGACTCCCCTAGTACTAACTGGGCCCTGCTAGTGGTGCACGGGCTGGAGACTGAGCATAAAACTAGGATGGCCCTGATAACCCTCCCCTGAAAGTTGATCATCCCCCACTAAATGACTCCCGAAAGGTGCCCGCGGACCGGGCTTTGCTGGTACCCTCTAGCTCTATTCTTTTATTAAGCTTATGATTCTCTGTAGCTTGAACAAATGCTAAAATCTTCCCATAGTTCATATATGAATTCAAGGAAACTATAGCGGCCTCATTGATAACCAAGAGGGCTAAGGACCTGCACACACCGTCACACTCTAGCCTCCATAGTAGGCAACATGAGAATGGCATATTTATAAAGGCATGCGAACTCCATGTGATACTCCCACAAACTCTTACTAACTTGTTTAAGGTTCTTAAACTCTACAGCACGGGCTTCCCTAGTCTCGGTAAGCAAGAAATGGTCCATGAAAGCATCAGCAAACTCACTCCACATTGTTGGAGGGAACCCCTCCTCCCGAGAGTCCTCCCACAACTCCAACCAAGAATAGGCCATCCCTTTCCGGCGGTAGGTGGCCAACTCCACTCCCTTTGTCTCAGTAGAACGCATAACCCGGAGAGTCTAATGCTTCTCATCAATGAAGTTTTGTGGGTTCTCCTTGGGATTAGCACCCGTGAACGCCAGAGGAACCAACTAAAGAAACATGTTCTCCCTAGAACCAGTAGAATCCCCTTGTTGGCTAGAAGAATGGGGTGTAACATTTGATCTTTGGGCTTGTGAAGCCACTATCTGTGTAAATATCTTGATGACTCCCCTAAGATCCCCATCAGAAATAGCAGAACTGAAAGTTGGGGTTAGAGGTGGAACCGAAATATCAATTGGAGGAACCGTTGCACCCTTAGTAGGTGCAGGAACTGGTGCAGCCTGGTCGGGTGCAGTGGAATCAGGCAGTGTAGCAGTCAGGGGATTATCCTCGCCCCTTGGCTATCCACCAGCATCATCAAATAAAGGGTCAACTGCCACTCCTGAGGCGGCATTGGCTCATTGGAATGTGCTTGTTCTCTTCTTATGTTCCATGTACCAAAAATAAAAAGAATGCACGAATTAGAGGAGGAACAAATTCACTATTAGTTTAATTGCACGATCCAGAATATCAAATAAGGGTATTATTCCTAAATGTCAAAGTAGCCTCCAGCTTATAGATGTGGTTGGCAACACACTGAT
Organism: Nicotiana paniculata; assembly: GCA_005239505.1. Taxonomy (NCBI): domain Eukaryota; kingdom Viridiplantae; phylum Streptophyta; class Magnoliopsida; order Solanales; family Solanaceae; genus Nicotiana; species Nicotiana paniculata. The sequence continues at coordinate 14,492 of ML365780.1, forward strand.
AATAAGGACTCTACCGGACATGGCTATGAGATATCCTAGCACACTTTAAAACATTAGGCTCTGATACCAAGTTTATCATGCCCCAAACTCAGGAAGCGCGACTAGCGCTCAACCGAGTTAACCCAGTCAGGCAAGCCTATTAGATACTTGCTACCCAACTCCCTCGTGATCAAGAGAAGACATATTTTCATTAATTAGACAATAGGGAGATCATGTATACAATACTAAATCATTTCATTAGTTACATCACCCTTAATTCTAAAAATAAATACATTCTTATAGTTTGAGTGGAATAAGAGATCAAAACTTAACATAACTTGTTTGACTTTTCTAGAACCCATGTACAACCCGCATAAGGTCTACGAATCCTCTACAAGATACAAAAGAGTGTTATGATAGTGCCGGCAACAAGGCCCCTGCTATACCTCAAAACGTGATAATAATATGAACAAAAGATACAATACATGACCCCGGGATGAAGTGGGTCTCACCATGTCTGCTAAGAAGAGGATGTACCAGTATCGCTGATCAACACTGCCTACTATTGAACCACCTGTATCCATTTAAAGATGTAGTGCCCCCGGCAAAAGGGATGTTAGTATTGTCAAATAGTACTAGTATGTAAAACTGAACACCATCTCAATAGAATGAATAATAATACAAGGGGGAAACAGTAAAAAATTAGACAAGAGCTTCAATTAGTAGTAAAACATTAAGATAAGGATCACATAGATTTTCAAGTTAATTTCCATGTTATTAGGTTGGGTGATATTTAGTTCCAATATACCATAATTCACAATACCACCATATTCTTACACGAAGTCCGATCACGACTTGATAAGCTAGGTCATCTCATTTGAGGCATCAACCATAATTACAATTTCATTATAACTTCCAGCACAGTCACCACCATGTGTGCGGTATGGCGTCTGATCACGGCCCGATCGACTAGGTCGTCTCACCCGAGACATTACCTTTTTCAGTCAATCATCTCACATCATTTTTCTTTCACATCCTTCAGATTCATTGGCACTAGTGGCCACAATTATAAGTCATTCTTGACACTTGGCTATATTCCTTAATTCCAATTTCTTTTTCCACATTCAAACATCATTATCATTATGAAAAGAAATAAATCTTCCCATTCAAGATATTAAATTCTCATATGAGCAATTTGGGAAATCTTAGGCACTTAGAGGTTTTCATACATTTGGCATAACAACCTTTATTTCGATCTTGACTTGAAGTCTTAACATTTTAACACATATTTCATATTTTGTACACACCCTCAATGATAAAATTACATGATGAAGCATTTACAATACATATTGAGCATATATCCCTCAACACAAGCACATTCGGAATAGCCAATTCTATTAAGATAAATTTGGGACTTTCAAAAATTATGTGAACAACGTGGGAGCAATTTTAAGAAGAAGGGGGCTTAGACAAAATAACTCTATTGATCTTCCTTCAAACTTTAAAATATTCCGGAATTCTTAACACTTCGATCTATTTTAGAAATATAACAACTTGGACAAAAATTTGGAAGATGGTCATGATTTTAGCTCATTTGAGCACATTATCAAACACTAGGCGTGCATTATTTTTAAGGACCTTATATGAAATATTGTATCATTCCTCAACCCATTCTCTACCATTTTTATCTCACAACCTTCTCACATACTTTAAGAATACATGCATGAAAGATAATAATCCGCCCGCCCAATAATTGTCTTTCTAATTATCTCCTTTTTAGTAGATTTTTGAAACTAAGATCTAGGGCATAGATTCTTACCTTTCAGATGAGGACTTTCTTGTTAATCTTCAAGGATTGAGCAAGAATTGTTGGATAATATGTTAATGGTTACTCCTCCACTCTAAGAACTCTTTCTCACTCTAAGCGTATCAGAAATATTCTCAAAAATGGACTATGGCATGTGTTTTAATGAAATAGGGTCGGGTTTAAAAACCCCAAAATGAATCCCTGGGACAATATAAGTAGTCACATATGCGACCGCATAATGGTTGTGCGGTCCGCAAAAAATGGCCTTCAAAACTGGGCGGCCTGCTTCACTATGCAGCCATTTTACGACCCACAGACCTGTTATGCGGTCGCTTAATGAGTCGTAGAAACTCCCTCCACAAAACTCTAAGGATGATTATGCGACCAAAGTGCGGCCCGTGAAACGGTTATGCAGTCACATAATTGACCACGAAATTGACCTCAAAATTGGCCAAAATCTGTTTCACTATGTGGCCATTTTTCGGCCCGCAAAGTAATTATGAGGCCACATACTAGGCCGCAGAAATGCCCAGCTCTGCAAAATATTTTCCTTCAACTCCCCAGCGTACTGTTCTATCCAAAAAGTCCAAACCACAGCGAGCTTGCGAGACGCAAAGAATTTCTACTACTATTAACACCTACGCCTACCCCGACATCACAAATCCCCGATTTTTAGAAAAGATTTTACGGAGCCTTAAATCCTCTCCCACTTAAAATCATTCGTCCTCGAATGAGGATCAAGGTTCGCTATTAGAATCTTATGCAACTCAGTTTTCATGCCACACACTAGCAACCCAAAATTTTACTAACTCCCTAAATTTTCTAATAATTTTGCCATAGTTTCCCCTGCAGCTGGGCCTATCCACCTATTTGAGAGCCCCTGAATTACATCCTTAAAACATGTACATAATCCAATAACGTAATATAAATCATAACAATACCAAATGTGGCCTTACATACAATATATTTAGAAAGAAGCAGTTTTACGTTAACTGAACAAGTGATACAAAAATCCATGAGCGACAGTTTTATGAAAAGTTTACTTAGCTTATACAAACAAGTAAGGATACTTCTTTTTCGTCTCTTCCTCGGCCTCCCATGTAGCCTCTTCAACCTACTTTCTTCGCCACAACACCTTCACGAAGGCAATTTCTTTATTCCTCAACTTTCGGACTTGCCTATCAATAATGGCAACTGGAATTCTTCATATGACAGTTCTTCATTAACCTCAATGGTCTCAACTAGCACAACTGCTGACGGATCTCCAACTACCTTTTTCAACATAGGCACATGGAATACCAGGTGCACTGATGACATCTCAGTTGGTAGCTCAAGTATGAATGCCACCAGACCAATCCTTTGAATGATTTCATACGATCCGACATACCTCGGACTCAATTTCCCTTTCCTTGATCGGGGAAACCTTCAAGAACACCCTATCATATTCCTTGAATTCTAGGTCTCTACGACGAACATCCGAATAGAATCTCTGACGACTCTTAGCAGTTTTCAATCGCTCCTTAATGATCTTAACCTTTTCCACAGCCTGATGCACGAGGTCTTGTCCTCTCAACCCAGCTTCCCCAATATAAAACCATCCAATGCGAGATCTACATCCCCTACCATATAATGCCTCAAATGGTTCCATCTGTATACTAGCATGAAAGTTGTTGTGATAAGAAAACTCTATGAGTGGTAAATGATCATCTCACCTTCCCTTGAAGTCAAGAACACAAGCACACAACATATCCTCAAGCATCTGAATAGTCCGCTTTGACTTCCCGTCGATTTGTGGATGTAAGGATGTACTAAGATTCACCTGAGTACCCAAACCTTGCTGAAATTTCTTCCAAAAATTGTGCGTGAACTGAGCCCCTCGATCAAAAATGATAGAAACTAGAGTGCCATACAGCCTGACTATTTCCTTGAAATACAATTGAGCATACTGTTCCGTTGTGTTGGTAGATTTAACTTGCATGAAGTGTATTGATTTTGTGAGTCGATCCCAGATCACCCAAATTGAGTGAAACCTGTGTGTAGTGCACGGTAATCCTGCCAAAAATCCATATTAATAATTTCCCACTTCCACATTGGAATTTTTATGTTTTGTGTCAACCCACCAAGCCGTTGATGTTCGGCCTTTACTTGCTGACGATTCGGACATCCCGCCACAAAGCCAGCCACATTGCTTTTCATGTCATTCCACCAATAGAATTCCTTGAGATCAGGATACATCTTTGTAGAACCTGGGTGCACAAAATACTTAGAAGTGTGAGCCTCAGTCATGATTCTTTCTCGAAGACCACCTACATTTGGAACATATAGCCGCCCTTGGTACCTTAGTGTACCATCAGCCATGCCAAAAGTAAAAGCCATAGTCTTATGTTTATGAATCCCCTCCTTTAGTTTTACCAACAATGGATCATCGTATTGATTCTCTTTATACTACTATTAACACCTACGCCTATCCCGACACTATAAGTCCCCGGTTCTTAGAAAAGATCTTGCGGGGCCTTATAGTCACTATGGTACCGATGCATGTTATGGATGTGGAGTTGAGGGACATCAGTTAAGGCACTCCCCTGACAACCTAAAGTCACCAAGTCAGTCACTCCTTACTATATCATTATGAACATCACATATTATTCCTTGTTGTATATGTTTTTAAAGAGCCAACATAAATATGGTCTTAACAAGACACTAAATCACAAAACATTGCATATATATACTTTTTGAACGAGACACATTTTTCATGAAGCCTCTTTACCACAATTCTTTTACATACAACATGTTGAGGAATTAAGTTCTATGATAATTTCTTTGAATTAAGTTATAACCCTTGGTAAATACTTCCCACTTGCTTCCCCAAATTCTCAACAAAGGACTATACCTTATGAATTTCTTACAGAATCTTATGATTCGAATGGATAACATTTGCTCACCTGTGCCTGCCCATTATAATATTAACCTACCGGGCATCGAGTCTAATGTAAAGCCAACTAGTGTTGAGGTCTTTCTTCAACTACCCTCTCTCCCTTTTGTATGTGGCTTGTAGGATGTAAGAAATCACTTTACTTCCTTTAAGAACGTTATCCTCTTCACCACTTAACAACTTAAAAGTGCATCTCAACACCCTTCATATTTACGTATATATGTTTTAATTCGACAAGGTCACTTGTTCGTATAAGTCTTTCTATGAAATTTGAGATCCTCACAAATTTTTCATAGGAAGATCTTTTATTTGCCATCTCACTATAACTTCCAGTCCACTTAGATCATTCCTCAGTAAGGCTACCCATGACGTGGCCAGGTACTGCAACTTGAGAGTTATTATAGTAGAACATGTCTAGATCATAACAAGTGTCCAATCTCTCTTTACACCTCTGCACATGTTCTAAATGTGTCCCTTAGTTAGTAAACTCATAGCGCTAGTCTCCCGACACTTGTTGGGATAACCATGAGAGAGCGTGTGCTTCCATGCACCACATTAAAACTCCCCTGCTCATAGGATTCTCAAGGGACTCCCCGTCCAGTCCAAAGGAACTTTGGGAGTTATCATAGCATCATGTCTGTTTCTCATGTTTGTCACATCCTTCATTAGCGTATGGGCACTTTCCAAGGTACCTAATTGGGTTACTCTAAGGTACCTAATTGGGTTACGTTATCATCAACCCATGCCCTCTAGAATTATTTACTATTTCATTGTCGTGTGCGGAGAGTTTAATTTCCCTAACATTCCATATCCTCGGGTGGACGAGAGTTTATCTTTTACCTTTCCCTCTGGAGCATTCCATCAACCATTAGGACATCTCTAACAAATGCATGATTTTATAAAATTTTAGGATTTCCTAACTATATGGTCGCACTCTTGTGTGGTTGAACTTAAGTATCCTTACCGCGACCTTTCCCACCGTACTTCAGGTACATGTTTTAGATTCTAGCATATATAGTAAACATAATAACTTGATAGATAAGTCTATCGTATTTCTAGTCCTCTAGTAGAGGATCAACTATCAGGTAGGGTTAAGTTGCCTTAGTAATAACCTTACAAGTGCTCAACCTCTTTTTCAACTTCGTGGGCTTGGGGCATAGATTCCTTGGGTAAAATATTGTAAAGAGCGTAATGCAACTTCATGTATCTATGAAACCTCTATCACATTGATTGTAATGACCCGACACGTCGTTTTGCATTATTGGACCCCGTTCCACTAAATGAAACTTCTCATAGCGGATTTTTATGATTTATGACTTGCGGAGACTGGTGGTCCGGGATTCAGAGGTGTTTAGAGTGCTATAGGAACAAATGGTTCCTTAAGGTTGGTCTTAAGGCCAAGTTTGACTGCGGTCAACATTTTGGGCAAACGACCTCGGAATCGAGTTTTGTCAGTTCCGGTAGCTTCGTGTGATTTTGAACCTGGGCATATGCTCAGAATGGGTTTCTGATGAACCAGGAGCGTTTCGGCGCCCAATATTAAAATAAGATGTTCCTTAAGTTCCTATTGTGGTTTTTGACGTGTTTTTGTGTTATCGAGGTCCAAACGGATTTTAAAGACCACGAATAGTTCTGTTATGTCATTTATGACTTGCCTGCAAAATTTGGTGTCATTCCGAGTAGTATAGGTCGGTTCGGCGCGTTTTTAGCGAAGTTTAGAAAACTTAAAGTTCCTAAGTTTGGTTCTTGGGGTTTTGAGGTGTGATTTTGAGTTTTAGTGTTTTTTTAGGTGCTCCAAAGGCTCGGACGAGTCTGTATTATTATTTGGGACTTGCTTGTATATTTGGACGCGGGTTTGGGTGGGCCCAGGTGCCTTCCGAGCATCCAATGTGGCTTAAAACAAGCTAAAATAGCTGCTGGTTCACCTGATATGGTGTGACCGCAGGTGCGGACCGCTCCTGCTGTCCCAAGCATCGCAGGTGCGACCCTAAGTGAGGTCCCACTTTCTCGCATGTACGGAAAAAGTCCGCAGGAGCGGAACTGCTGGTGTGGCCATCCCTCTGCAGGTGCAAACCCAACCTTTCCCGTCCAGTTCCGTAGGTGCGAGTCCCAGCTTGTAGGTGCGAGACTGCAGGTGCGGTCCTCGAGCCGGATGTGCAAAATCCCTGTAGGCCAGGCAGTATATATTCTTTGAAACTCAGGATTTCACCCCCTTCATTCATTTTTCATCCACCATTAGAGTCTTGTGAGCTTGGAGAGAGCAACCCACAACCTGGCTACTGTCAAGGTAAGTTAATTCAACTTCAACACTAGTTTAATTCATAATCTTCTAGCTCAATTAACTACTAAATCATTGAAAAGTCAAGAATTGGGTAGAAATTTAGGATTCTTGAGAAATTGGCAAATCACCCATTTATTGCCATAAATTCAAGTAGAAATCATATGTTAACGATCCTTAGGCTTCAAGTGAGCGATTCCTCCGTGAGTTTTTGGAATTCGAGCGTGCGGGCTCGTGGTTGGATTTTGGGAATTCTTCAAGAATGTTAAATTATTGAATAAATAGGATAATTTCCCTACTTTAAGCATGCATTGATGTCATTGTACCATATTTGGCTAGTTGCGAGTCCTCGGGTGTAGAATTCGGAGTTCGAGCGCATCCTTGGTCAGAGGGGTAGATTCAATACGAGGTGAGTCTCCTTTCTAACCTTGTATGGGGGAATTGTCCCCCTAGGTAATTTAAGTTCTATATGTGATTATTTTTGGGGGCTACGTACATACATAGTGACGAGAGTATGTACGTAGCGACAATTACTATTATGTCCGGGTAGTTAGGCCCATATCATGCCTTGTGTTTTACTTGATATGAACTATATGCGTAATGACTTAACGTTACACGTTTCTTATGTCCCCGAAGTTATGAAATTTGAGAAAAACTTGTAAGAAATTGTTGAAGAAAAAGTAATCTCTTTTAAAAAGGAATAATGTATGTGCATGTGACCGCTTCGCAATTTACATTCCGTGAGCGGAGTGTGATTTCCCCCACTCTTATAGGAATGGGCCGTATGCCATGGTTGATTAAGAGATGCACTTGTACAGGCCGTTCGATCCTCGACAGTGCATAGAGAGGGATTCAGAAATTCACTTTTGGTACTGGCCGTTTGATCCTCGGCAGTGCATAGAGAGGTTGAGAGATGCACTTTTGGTACGGGCCATTTGATCCTCGGCAGTGCATAAATGTGAGTACTTTGTGGAGAGGTGCACTTTTGGTACGGGCCGTTCGATCCTCGGTAGTGCACGTGCATGACTATCTTATGACTCCAGCCGGTTGTCCTTACCCTGCATGCGTATGATTTATTTGTTATTAAATTCATGGATATTGATCTGAAAGATATTTGAGAAAAAAGTGAAGTGTTAATTATTTTATTTATTCCCAATATTCTTCCTGGATTTCAGTATCTTACATATATACTTGTAGCTTCACTGTCTTGACATGCCTACTGTTTCCATTACATTCTGTTAAATTATACTGTTGGACCATAGTGAGTGTTATGTCGACCTCTCGTCACTACCTCTTCGAGGTTAGGCGGGATACTCACTGGGTACCTATATATTTATGTACTCATGCTGCACTTCTATACTAAATTGTACAGGTCATGAGGATGGTGCTTCTGGTTATCCGACCGGAGCTTGACATATATTCTGGACCTGACTCCACGGTGAGCTGCATCCCTTGACGATTCTCAGCAGTGTTATGGAGTTATCTTTTGTTTATTTCTGTCTACTTCTCTCAGACAGTAGTACAATTTGTATCATCTTTTGTGTATTCTACTAGTTCGCCTGTTGAATTGTGACACTAGTTCCTGGCACACACATAGTAGACTCTTTATTTTGGTACTGTATATATTGGATCATGATCATTGTGGCTGTATTTACTTAAGTTGGTTAATGTTTACGATTTTATTTAAATGATCTATGCTTAAAACTTTGGGAATATGTGGGGTTGGTATGTTAAATAAGGATAATCTCACTAGTAGACAACTGTTGGCTTGCCTGACTCTGGTGTTGGGCGCCATCACGAACTGTGTTGGATTTTGGGTGGTGACAACATGGTACCAGAGCACTAGGTTCACGTAAGTCTCACGAGTCACGGGCAAACCCAGTAGAGTCTTGCGGATCGGTATGAAAACATCTGTACTTATCTTCAGGAGGCTATAGGGTGTTAGGAAACCTCTCTTTGTTCTTATTCTATCGTGCAGTCGATCATTTATTAAATTCATTATTCTATTCTCTCACAGATGGTGAGGATGCACGCATCTGATGTTCTATACTCGGGAAGGGCCTCTACCCCCGATGGCAGGGCCGGGGGAGGGCACCGGCCCGTGATAGGGGACGAGGGCATCCCACAGCTATTCCGGTCCCTCCACAAGAGGACCCTATTATAGAGGAGAAGGATGAGGTGCCTCCAGCAGATCCTGCACCAGTAGACTTTATGACGGCGCCAGGCTTCCTGGCAGTCATGGGCCTTATGATGAGATTTATGGACACTATGTCCCAGACTGGTTTATTCATAGCAGATCCTGCCACTTCTCAGGTGGGAGGGGGAGTCCAGACCCCTACTGCCCAGGCCCTAGGATCGACAGCAGAATTACATCATACCCCGGGTACACTACCTGTGGGTAGGGCCCAACCTGTAGTAGCAGCACCGGAGCCCAGACCAGCTGCGGATGGCAATCAACAAAAGATGTTAGACAGATGGACTCGATTGTGCCCTCCAGTCTTTGGGGGTGAGCGAGGCGAGGATTCCCAGGACTTCATTGATAGGTGTAGGGATAGACTGCACAACATGGGGATCCTAGCATCCCATGGAGTGGATTTCACCACATTCCAGTTAGAGGGCAGAGCTCGCAGGTGGTGGCAGTCTTATATTCTCAGCAGGCCAGCAAATTCTCCTAATTTCACTTGGGAGTAGTTCACACAGATGTTCTTGGACAGATATATTCCACCCTCTGAGAGGGAAGAGCTACGGGGTCAGTTTGAGCGGTTAGAGAAGGGGCAAATGTCTGTGATAGATTATGAGGCCAGATTTTCAGAGCTGTCACGCCATGCACTTATGATATTACTCACCAATGCTGAGAGAGTGAGGAGGTTTGTAGCAGGGTCGCATCCAGGTATTAGATCCACCATGGCTCGAGAGGTGGAGATGGGTACTCCTTATCAGCTCGTAGTGGAGATTGCTCGCAGGATCGAGGGTTATCGGTCGAGGAGCATGGAGCAGGGGCAGCAAGATAAGAGGGAAAGATTCTCTGGAGATTTCAGAGGTGCCCCAGCTAGGGGCAGGGCTCAGTATGGCAGTGGTCAGCCCAATAGGCCTTTATATTCAGCACATCCACCACCTCCTCGAGATGTTCCAGCGAGGCCTCATTTCAGCGCCATGTCAGAGCGTTCCTACCGTCCTCCAGCCATTCAGAGTTCACACAGTGGTTATCCCAGTCATCCAAGATCCTCTGATCCTTATTTCAGTGCTATGTCTGAGGGGTCTCATCGCCCTCTAGCCATTCAGGGATCTTCTTCGGGGCAGCAAACTATGCCACCTAGGAGTTCTTATGAGTGTGGAGAGCCAGGTCATATGAGGAGGCAGTGTCCCAGGTATCGGGGTAAGGCCGTACAGCAGGGCTATCAGTCGATGGGTCCGGCACCAGTAATTCGGCCACCTAGAGGTAGAGGACAGGTCGGCAGGGGTCGTCCTAAATGTGGAGGCCAATCAGTGGGAGGTCAGGCAGCTCCTGTTCACTATGGTGGGGCCCAGTATTTCGGTAATCCATCCAGATTCTATGCCATTCCGACCAGATAAGATGCAGTGGCCTCAGACGCCGTGATCACATGTATTATTTCAGTATATGGTAGAGAGGCATCAGTGTTATTTGATCCAGGATCCACTTAATCCTATGTTTCGGTCTTATTTGCTCATTTTCTGGATGTCCCTCATGAGTCCTTGGGTTCACCTATTTATGTGTCTACCCTTGTGGGCGATTCTCTGGTTGTGGACCGAATTTGCCGGTCCTGTGTGATTTCATTTTTTGTGGGTTCAAGACTCAAGAGGATATATTATTGCTCGACATGGTTGATTTCGAGATTATTTTAGGCATGGATTGGCTATCTACTTATCATGCCGTGCTAGATTGCCATGCCAAGACAGTTACCTTATCCGTGCCCGAGTCGCCTAGGCTGGAGTGGAGAGGTTCCTCAGTTTGTACAGCCAGCCGGGTTATTTCATTTTTGAAGGCTCGACATATGGTCGAGAAGGGTTGTCTAGCCTATCTTGCTTATGTGCGGGACACCACCACCGAGTCTCCGATGATTGATTCAGTGCCAGTGGTTCGATAGTTTGTGGATATATTTCCTTTAGATCTTCCGGGCATGCCTCTGGACTGTGATATTGATTTCTGCATTGATTTAGCTCCAGACACCCAGCCTATATCCATTCCTCCGTACCGTATGGATCTGAAAGAGTTGAAGGAGTTGAAGGAGCAGCTTGAGGACTTGTTTGCTAAGGGTTCATCAGACCGAGTGTATCGCCGTGTGGTGCTCCAGTTTTATTTGTGAAGAAGAAGGATGGGTCTATGTGGATGTGTATTGATTAACGCCAGTTGAACAAGGTTACCATTAATAACAATTATCCCTTGCTGCGCTGAACAAGGTTACCATTAATAACAATTATCCCTTGCCGCGCATCGATGATTTGTTTGACCAGTTGCAGGTTGCTCGTGTGTTTTCTAAGATTGATTTGCTATCGGGGTATCGTCAGTTGAGGATTCGGGATTCAGATGTTCCGAAGACTGCTTTTCGTACGAGATATGGTCATTATGAGTTCCTGGTGATATCCTTTGGCTTGACTAATGCCCCAACAGCATTCACGGGCTTGATGAATAAGGTGTTCTGGCCGTATATTGTTTCCTTTGTCATTGTCTTCATTGATGAAATTTTTATTTACTCACGTAGCCTGGGGAGCACGAGCAGCATTTGAGAGTTGTGCTCCAGACTTTGCGAGAACAGAAGCTATATGCTATGTTCTCCAAGTGTGAGTTTTGGTTGGATTCCATGGCATTTTTGGGGCACGTAGTATCGGGAGAGGGTATCAAGGTTGATCCTCAGAAGATCGAGGCAGTTCAGAGTTGGTCGCATCCTACTTCAGCTACAGAGATCAGGAGCTTTTTGGGCCTAGCAGGCTATTACCGCTGATTTGTGGAGGGTTTCTCTTCTATTGCATCTCCATTGACTAGATTAGCTCAGAAGAATGCCCCATTTCGATGGTCTGACAAGTGTGAGGCATACTTTCAGAAGCTCAAGACATCATTGACCTAAGCACCAGTTCTAGTATTGCCTTCCGATTCTGGGATGTGCACAGTTTATTGCGACGCTTCACGCGTTAGCTTGGGGTGTGTATTGATGCAGGATGGGAGAGTTATTGTTTATGCTTCACGGCAGTCGAAGGTTCATGAGAAGAATTACCCTATGCATGATTTGGAGTTGGCGGCGATTGTTCATGCTCTTAAGATTTGGAGGCACTACTTGTATGGAGTGTCCTGTGAGGTTTATATAGACCACCATAACTTGCAGCACTTGTTCAAGCAGAAGGATATTAATTTGAGGCAGCACATATGTCTTGAGTTGTTGAAAGATTATGATATCACCATTCTTTATCAACCGGGCAAGGCAAATGTGGTAGCAGATGCTTTGAGCAGAAAGGCGGAGAGTATGGGTAGCTTGGCTTATATTGCATTAGAGGAGAGACCTCTAGCCTAGGAAATTCAACCCTTGGCCAATCGCCTAATAAGGTTAGACCTTTCATAGCCTCGCCGAGTTTTAGCACATATGGGTTCTCTGTCTTAGCTACTGGGGGAGATTAAGGCCCGACAATTCTATGATCCGTGCTTAGCAGAGCTTCGGGAGACAGTGGTTCAGGGTAGGGCCAAGGAGGCTACTATTGGCAATGATGGTGTTCTGAGACTTCAGGGCCGCTTATGTGTTCCTAATGTTAATGGCCTGAGGGAGAGGATTCTAGAGGAGGCACACAGTTCTCAGTATTCTATTCATCTTGGTGCTACGAAGATGTATCGTGACTTGAAGCAGCATTTCTGGTGGAGGAGGATGAAGAAGGACATTGTGGAGTATGTGACTAGCTGTCTTAATTGCCAGCAGGTGAAGTATGAGCACCAGAGGCTAGGAGGCCTACTTCAGCAGATGCCCATTCCTGAGTGGAAATGGGAGCGCATCGCTATGGACTTCGTGGTTGGGTTGCCTCGGACATTGCAGAAGGTGGAGGCGGTTTGGGTCATTGTGGATAGATTTACCAAATCAGTGCATTTCATTCCAGTAGCTACTACATATACTTTTGAGAGGTTGGCCCAGATCTACATTCGGGAGATAGTCCGGTTGCATGGTGTGCCGGTGTCCATTGTATCAGGTCGAGGTCCTCAGTTCACCTTGCACTTCCAGAGAGCATCGCATAGCGAGATGGGTACCCAGATAGACCTCAACACATCATTTCACCCTCAGACTGATGGTCAGTCGGAGCATACAATTCAGATATTGGAGGACATGCTCAGGGCATGTGTGATTGTCTTCGGAGGTCAGTAGGACCGGTTCTTGCCTTTGGCCGAGTTTGCTTATAATACTAGTTATCAATCTAGCATTGAGATGGAACCATTTGAGGCTTTGTATGGTCGGCGATGTAGTTCTCCTATAGGGTGGTTTGAGCCTGGCGAGGCTAAGTTATATGCCACCGACCTGGTGAGGGATGCCTTGGAGAAAGTGAAGTTGATTCAGGAGAGGCTCCGTAGAGCACAGTCCAGACAGAAGAGTTACGCGGATCAGACGGCGCGTGAGGTATCATTTATGGAGGGAGATAGGGTCCTATTGAAAGTCTCGCCTATGAAGGGTATTATGAGGTTTGAGAAGAAGGGAAAGTTGAGCCCGAGGTTTATAGGTCCATTCGAGGTGTTGAGGAGAATTGAGGAGGTTGCTACGAGCTGGCCTTGCCTCCCAGTTTATCATGAGTTCATCCAGTTTTTCATGTGTCCATGCTCCGGAGGTACCACGCCGACTTCTCTCACGTGGTTGATTTCAACACTATTCGGTTGAATGAGAGGTTGGGCTACGAGGAGGAGCCAGTTTTTGTTATTGATAGACAAGACCGCCAGTTGAGGTCCAAGAGAGTTTCTGCCGTAAAGGTCTAGTGGAAGGGCCATCCAGTTGAGGAGGTGACCTGGGAGTCCAAGGAGGAAATGTGGAGCAGATATGCACACGTATTCAACACTTCAGGTATGATTCTAGATCCGTTCGAGGACGAACGCTTGTTTAAGAGGTAGAGAATATAATGACTCGACCGGTTGTTTTGCGTTATCGGCCGTTCCCCTAAATGAAACTTCCCATAGCGGCTTTTTATGATTTATGACTTGCGGAGACTGGTGGTCTGGGATTCGAAGGTGTTTAGAGTGCTATAGGAACAAATGGTTCCTTAAGGTTGGCCTTTAAGGTCAAGTTTGACTTCTGTCAACATTTTGGGCAAATGACGTCGGGATCGAGTTTCGTCGGTTCCGGTAGCTTCGTGTGATGATTTTGGACCTGAGCGTATGCTCGGAATGGGTTTCTGATGAACTGGGAGCGTTTCGGCGCCCAATATTGAAATAAGATGTTCCTTAAGTTCCTATTGTAGTTTTGGACGTGATTTTGTGTTATCGAGGTCCAAACAGAATTTTGAGACCGGAAATAGTTCCATTATGTCATTTATGACTTGCCTGCAAAATTTGGTGTCATTCCGAGTAGTATATGTCGGTTTGGCGCGTTTTTAGCGAAGTCTAGAAAACTTAAAGTTCCTAAGTTTGGTTCTTGGGGTTTTGAGGTGTGATTTTGAGTTTTTGTGTTATTTCGGGTGCTCCGAAGGCTGAACGAGTCCGTATTATTATTTGGGACTTGCTGGTATATTTGGACGAGGGGTCGGGTGGGCCAAGGGGCCTTCCGAGCACCCAATGGGGCTAAAAACAAACTAAAATAGCTGCTGGTGCACCTGATCTGGTGTGGCCGCAGGTGTGGTTACCCAGTCGTAGGTGCGACCCTAGGTGAGGTCCCCCTTTTTTGCAGGTGCGGACAAAAGTCCGCAAGAGCGGAACCACTGGTGCGGCCATCCCTCCGCAGGTGCGAACCCAGCCCTTCCCGTCCAATTCCGCAGATGCAAGCCCTAACTCGCAGGCGCAAGACCGCAGGTGCGATCCCCGAGCTGCAGGTGCGGAATCCCTGTAGGCCAGGCACTATAAATTCTTTGAAACTTGGGATTTCACCCCCTTCATTCATTTTTACTCCACCATTAGAGTCTTGTGAGCTTGGGGAGAGCACATCATAACCCAGCTACTGTCAAGGTAAGTTAATTCTAGTTCAACACTAGTTCAATTCCTCATCTTCTTGCTAAATTAAGTACTAAATCATTGAAAAGTCAAGAATTAGGTAGTAATTTAGGGTTGTTGAGAAATTGGTGAATCACCCATTTATTGCCATAAATTCAAGTAGAAATCATATATTAACGATCCTTAGGCTTCAGGTGAGCTATTCCTCCGTGAGTTTACGGAATTCGAGCGTGCGGGCCCGGGGTTGGATTTTGGGAATTCTTCAATAATGTTAAATTATTGGATAAATAGGATAATTTCCCTTCTTTGAGCATGCATTGATGTCATTGTACCATATTTGGCTAATTGCGAGTCCTCGGCTGTAGATTTAGGAGTTCGGGCGCATCCTTGGTCCGAGGGGTAGATTCGACACGAGGTGAGATCCTTTCTAACCTTGTAAGGGGGAATTGTCCCCCTAGGTGATTTAAATGTTATATGTGATAATTTGTGGGGGCTACGTACGTACAAAGTGACGAGAGTCCGTACGTAGCGACAATTACTATTATGTCTGGGTAGTTAGTCCCACATCATGCCTTGTGTTTTACTTTATATGAACTATATGCGTAATGAATTAACTTTACATGTTTCTTATGTCCCCGAAGTTATGAAATTTGAGAAAAACTTGTAAGAAATTGTGCACGAAAAAGTATTCTCTTTTAAAATGGAATAATGTATGTGCATGTGACCACTTCGCAATTTATATTCCGCGAGCGGAGTGTGATTTCCCCCACTCTTACAGGAATTGGCCGTACGCCATAGTGGATTGAGAGATACACTTTTGGTACAGGCCGTTTGATCCTCGGCAGTGCATAGAGAAGGATTCAGAGATGCACTTTTGCTACGGGCCGTTCGATCCTCGGCAGTGCATAGAAAGGTTGAGAGATGAACTTTTGGTACGGGCCATTTTATCCTCGGCAGTGCATAGATGTGAGTACTTTGTGGAGAGGTGCACTTTTGGTACTGGCCGTTCGATCCTCGGCAGTGCACGAGCATGACTATCTTATGACTCCGGCCGATTGTCCTTACCCTGCATGCATATGATTTATTTGTTACTAAATTCATGGATATTGATATGACAGATATTTGGGGAAAAAGTGAAGTGGTAATTGTTTTATTTATTCCCAGTATTATTCTTGGATTTAAGTATCTTACATATGTACTTGTTGCTTCGCTGTCTTGACATGCCTACTGTTTTCATTACATTCTGTTAAATTATACTGTTGGACCTTAGTGAGTGTCATGTCGACCTCTCGTCACTACCTCTTCGAGGTTAGGCGGGATAATCGCTGGGTACATATGTATTTATGTATTCATGCTGCACTTCTGTACTAAATTGTACAGGTTCTGAGGCTGGTGCTTCTGGTTATCCGACCGGAGCTTGACATATATTCTAAACCTGACTCCACGGTGAGCTTCATCCCTTGAAGATTCTCAGCAGTGCTATGGAGTTATCTTTTGTTTATTGCTTTCTACTTCTCTCAGACAGTAGTATAATTTGTATCATATTTTGTATATTCTACTAGTTCGCCTGTTGACTTGTGACACTAGTTCCTGGCACGCACATAGTAGACTCTTTATTTTGGGACTGTATATATTGGATCATGATCATTGTGGATGTATTTACTTAAGTTTCGTAATGTTTCCGCTTTTATTTAAATGATCTAAGCTTAAAACTTTGGGAATATGTGGGGTTGGTATGTTAAATAAGGATAATCTCACTAGTAGACAACTGTTGGCTTGCCTGACTCCGGTGTTGGGGGCCATCACGACCTATGTTGGATTTTGGGTCGTGACATTCATGGTGCAAGAACCATCTCATTCCGAGTTAAACTGATTTTCCCTAGACTGAAGGAGACATCTTATGTCACGTACTTGGATTTTTCTCCTTAATACATACCGTCATCGAGCAAGGAACATATGGAATAAAACAATTGCTACTCCCCCGATCATAACTCACTACCTTCCTGGAATAATTGATACTAACGTCTTCATCCTCCCAAGAATTCCTCCCATATATCACAAATCTAAAATCACTCACTTCTTTTATATCTCAGGATCATGTACATGGTTCCCACATTATCAATGTGTACTAGCTAATTGTAGGTCTTGTTTGTCAAATCAATGATTTCAACACAATGATTAACCATGACAGAACTATTGGTAGTAAGATTCATATATATTAGGATATAGGATTTTGAAATGCCCCTGATCAACACATTGATAGATTCTTGAACAACTCCATCTCAATATCGAACCCCGCCATTCCTATTTGCATTAGAAACTTGCCGGGTTGTAGGTTCAAGCATACCAAATAAGAAGTGTTATTCCTTAATCAAACTCACTGGGCAGGAAACTCTATGGTCATATTCATTCAAACACATTGCAGAATAAGGCAGAGGAGGTTGAGGATCACAAAGTCAAATTCAGATGTTAGACACAAGGATTTAGGAATTGAAGAAAGTGCAAGAGCTCTTCTAAAGATTTTCTCCATGAAGACATTATGTGAATTGTTAACAAATGTAAAGTAGGTGCAATGCACATTGGTCCTTATGTAATCTTGAAGGAAATAGGCCATACCATGAGTATGATGCCCCTCGTCGTTGTCCTCCATGCACCCGGTGGAGGTTATTGAAGACCCTTTGCCTATCATCCCGGTGGAGGTTATGAAGATGAATTTAATGGATAATTGAATTATGGTAGGTACCTAATTGTCATTATTGTTAGACAAGTACAAAAGTTGAGATAGCCTCCGTCAATGTGCTATAGCGAAGTCTTTGAGTCAAGGAGGTCACCTCGAAGGCCGAGGGTGTTGTGGAAAAGAAAATATTCTCACTTGTTTGTATAGACAAATGGTTTTGGTTCTATGTGTTATGATTTATATATGTACATTTCAGGTCAAGATACCATTTTTGGTAATGTAGCACTTGTAAGGTTAAGATTTGTGTTAATGATATATCCTAATCCTAGAACCCGGGGTTTTTTTGCGCCGGGATCGGCTAACATATTCAAAGGTACGTACTTTTTGGGTTGTGCAATGCGTTAGGGAGTTTGACGCATGATTGTTTTTGCGATCCATTATGCAGCCGCATAACTATTCTGCGGACCACATATTCACCACAAAGTGCAACAGGAACAAATCCAATTTTGGAGGTCGTTTTGCGGTCAACTATGCAACCGCATAATCATTTTGCGGGTTGCACATCCGTCATAGATTCAGTAAGAAAATATTCTAAGGGAGACTTTTGTGGTGCATTATGTGATCGCATAACTGATCTGTAGACCGTAGAACTGTCGCAGACCTGACCCGAGCAACGCAGTTTTGAAGGACAAATTCACGGTCCCAAATGCGGACCACATACTTGTTGTGTTGTTAATCCTGCAGCCGTATAGTTGAGTTTATAGGGTCCATTTTCTATTTTTATAACCCGATTCCATTTTGTGTAAATGCCTTTCGGCTTGTTTTGAAGGCAAAAATCTAATATTTCAGAGAGAAGAGAGTATCTTAGAGGGAGAGAGAGAGAGACGTAGAGAGAAGATCTATCAATTTTACTCATCTAGTCATGACCCAATATTTAATAATCATGGAAGCTACTCACTAGGTTATCAACTATCCAGGTAAATCCTTCTCCTAAGCTTTCACGCAAGCTGTGATGGGTCTAGGTATGTTGTGGAGTTGGAGATAGGCCATGCACGAGCCAATAGGCGGTAGTATGTGGAGTTGATGAGCTATTTCGGGTAGAATCTTGTTTAAATTTGTTGAGGGATGAAGGTATTACCATTGGAGAGCCTTGCATTCAATTTTTCATAGTAAGTGTTTGACGAAATTCCCAAGAGACTTATATCATGAGAATCCTTCTAATAAGTATTCGATTTTTCACTATATTCCTATAGATTTAAATTGATAGAGGTATTGGGACGTTGTAGTAATCTAAGGAAAAGCTCAAGCAAGGTATGTTGGCTAAAATCCCTTTCTAGAATCGGAATCCATGAGTTCCTCGTAGTTCCAAATTTTTTTTTGTCAATCTCTTTTAAATGCTTATATACTCAAGTAATGTTAAAATTTCCCTTACAATATTATGCTTCCCCTTAGTGGAAACATGTTCAAATATTGTTGTTGTAATAGTAACTAATGGACATGATTTGAATCCATGTTTCAATGTAAATCACCATTACTTCCAATGTGTTTTGAGTTCTTACATACTTATGAGTTGTAACTGTGTATTTCCATTTCAGAAAATATTTCAAGAATAAATGGTGTATCACATGTTTATGATTTTAACTTGTGCTTCGATTGTTAGTCATTTTTCTCCATCCTTTAGAAAGAAATCCATTATGTTTAAAGCCTTCATTACTAATGAACTTAAGGTTATGATTTTTGGAATATTCTATATGTTAACGTTTATGATAATGATCCTTTAAAATAAAGAAATGAAAAGTTTGAAATATGAAATACGGCCATCGTGCCACGAATGAAGAACTCTATGTATGGCCAAGACATCCAATGAAGTAATGACGTAGTGCGTGGTTAACAGTGCTGATGAAGCTATATATGGTATGAAAGGACAATAGATGAATGCATTTATACTTCTATTTCCTTTGTATACAAACATGTTTTTGGGAGTATCATTAGCGAGCATATGATTGGTGGGTTATAATGGCCCACAACCGAAACTACACGTGCCGGTGTAGGAGTTGATTGAGATATTTCACTTAATTGGGATGAGATTGATATGTTGAGATTATTCCTCTTAACTGGGATAAGAATGTTGTTGGTCTTGTATTGGATGTAGACTCACACGGCATATATAGAGAGACGGCCTAGTAAATCGGGTGGTGATTAGACGCCATGTCGCGCCCGTGGTTATTCCTCCTTCTTATTATGATATTTCATTCGCATCACCATGTCAATCCACATTTATTCGTGGAATATCGGCTCAGCCGATCGAGTTTGTGATCGGACTCCATGCCCCGTGTATAGTGGGATGATCGGAGGCTAATGATCTCCTAACCAAAAATGTTAATTTCTTGAATTTGAAAATTGTTATGTTTTATGTTGGAATTTGGATATCGTTGAATTTCTCCTTGTTGTTTTCAAGATTTTTCCTTTCTCAAATTGGAATTCTATTTCATGAAAGGGTATTTAGCTTTACATACTAGTACTATTCCATATGTACTAACGTCCTTTTTGCCCAGGGCGTTGCATTTTAAATGGATGCAAGTGGTTCCTCAGCAGGGAGTTCTGATCCTCGTTAGTAGTCACCTTCTACTCATCAGACTTGGTGAGCCCTATTCTACTTCGGGGCCTTATGACATTTGATTTTGCAAATTGTGTTTTGAGGTATAGTCGGGGCCTTGTCGCCGACACTTACATACTACTCTTTTGTTATACTTAGAGGCTCCAAGACATGATGTAGGTGGTGTTCGATTTGGGGTAATGAACTAGAAATGCTTGTATTTGGCAAATGTGTTTTTCACTCGTTACTATGAACTTATAATATATTTGAAATTGTAAATGAAGCTTCTATAAGTAATGGGATAAAGGATGTCGTACACTTTATTCTTGTCATGTCTATTTCTTGTTACTGATTCTTAAATTGTTCATGGGTAAGGTTGGGTAGAAGGCATCAACTAGGCTTTCTTCACTGGGATGTCTTAGTCGAGCGCTGGTCGCGATACCCTATGTAAGGGTGTGACAATACCAATATGTCCTAAACCACAATGTGAACTTAGTTGAAACCTCAAATCATATCAAGCAACATACAATTCACGGATCACACCCTAATTCAAACCTAATAAAACTAATGAACTTTTTACTTCTAAAACTAATCTCGAATCATATAAAATCAACTCCGATTGACCTCAATTATTGCACACAAGTCATAAATGACAAATAGGACCTATTACAACTCCCGAATCAAAAATCCGATCCCAGTATCAACAAAGTTAACTCTTGGTAAAACCTCTCAACCTTCCAAGCCTTCACCTTTCTAACTTTTGCCAATTCAAGCAAACACAACCTACAGACCTCCTAATAAATATCCGGACATACTCGTAAGTCCAAAATAACCATACAAAGATATTATAACAATCAAAACACCATTCTGGAGTCGTCTATAAAAAAGTCAAACTCTTTCAGCTTAAGCCTCCAACCTTGGGACTAAGTGTCCCAATTCACCCTAAAACATCCCCGGAACAAAATCAATTACCCCGACAATTAACATAACCACAAATGAAAATAGAAGAAGAGATAAATGGGGGAATAGTATTACAATAAAAAAACAACTGGTCAGACCGTTAAAATGGACCAGCATGATCCATCCCTGCAAAAGTAGGTAGATTTCCACTACTGGTTTGTAACGACCCGGCCAGTCGTTCCGTGAGATTTACCCCGTTTCCCCAATTCTGCATTTGTTATATATCGCTATCCTATTTTTGACGTGTTGGATCAGTTGGTTCGGGTCCGGAGTGGTTATGGTAAGAATTTAGGCATTTAGCCTTTAAAGTAGCCTAATACTTGAGAAAGTCAATTGAGAGTTGACTTATTGGTGAACGAACTGGAAATTAGGATTTTATGGATCGAATAGATTTGTTAGGTGATTTGGGACTTAGGAGTGTGTTCAGAATATTTTTGTGATGTCCGGTGTAGAATTAGGCTTGAATTGGTGAAAGTTAGTTTTTAACGATTTTCGATCGGCAGTGGAAAATCGGCTATCGGGGTCGGAATGGAATTCCGGAAGTTGGAGCAGGTTCGTAATGTCATTTTGGGTATGTCTGCAAAATTTCAGGTCAATCGAATATGTTTTGGTTGGTTTTTCCGTAGTTGGTGAAATTTGGAAGTTTCAAAGCTCTTAGGCTTGAATTTGATGTAAATTTTGTGTTTCCGTGTTGTTTCTGGTGTTTCGAAGGCTCGACTAAGTTTGAATGATGTTATGGGATATTTTGGTATGTTTGGTTGAGGTCGCGAGGGCCTCAGGTGTGTTTCAGATGGTTAATGATCGATTTTGAGTTTTGGAACTTGGCTGGTTTGCTGGTGTTTCTGCAGCAGAGTTTTACTCTATGCGTTCGCGGCAGGGGGCTCGCGTTCGCATAGAGTGTTTGGTGGAAGGGGGCCAATTTTTCTATGCGTTCGTGGGGGAAGGGGTGTGAACGCGGAGTTTTAGCGCTGGGTGGTCATCGCGAACGCGGGGGTGTGTGTGCGTTCGCGTAGTGTTGTGGGCCTTTTGAGGACCCCAGGGGTATTGACCTATGAGTTTGCATATCTGGGGACGCGTTCCTGAAGGCCTGGGGTGGCAGTGCTTCACGTTCTCGGGCTTGAGGCCGTGTTCGCGATGAAGGAATATTATAGCTGGGCAGAATGTTTAAAAAGGCCTGAGGTGCGAATTGGCTTATATTTTCCCCCATTGTTGCATGCTAGTTGAGAGCTATTTGAGAGGGATTTGAAGGGACATCAAGGGAATCACTTGGAGATAAGGTTTTCAACTTCATAACTCGTTTTTATGTCAATTCCTAAGTGATTAAACCATAAAATTTCTGGAATTGAACCAAAGTTGAGAAAGAAGGGTGCATGGAAAATTTATTTTTCTTTTGAGGATTTGAGTGGGCAATTCTAGTCCGATTTTAGTGCTCTTTGTATGTATAAAATCGCGGGAGGACGAGGTTTCTAATGATGTAAAAATTATTGAATTCCGAGATGTGGGCCCGGGGCTCGGGTTTGGCCGAATTTTTAGATTCTTGTATAATTTGATAAATTTCGATTGGGTTGAGTTCCTTTGATATATATTGATAATGTTAACTGGTTTTGGATAGATTCGAAGCAAATCGAGAGCCAATTTGAGGGGCAAAATCATAGTGGACTAGTGTTGTGGCCCGGTAGAGGTAAGTAATGGTCATAAATGTTGTCCTGAGGGTATGGAACCCCGGACTACATTATTTTCTCACTGATTTTGGAATGGGGCACATGTCAGATGAAGAGTATGTGGCGCGTACTGATTATTGGATTGGACTAGGTCCTCTCCGCGGCGGCTAATGAGTTGCATATTTACTCAAAACCTTATGTTAAATTATGTTCTAAAGATTTGTGAAATATTTGGGCTAATGCCGTGCTTGGGGCCTCGTGCCGATCTATTTAGACCCTTTGAGGGATTTTTACTGTTGTTTCCCTCACTAATTGTTGATGATCTTACTCAACATCATTGTGCATACTGTTTTATTTGAAACTCAACTTGATTTTCACTACATGAGCATTAAAATGATATTTTCGGGTCGAGTACCCTATTTTACTAATTCGCCCGAGGGCTTTTCGAGTGGTTCCACCAAGTGTGGACGAAGACTAAGAGTGATGGTGAGGTGTTGAGTGATATTAGCGCTTGGGCTGAAGGAGCACCTCCGGAGTCTGTACACACCCCAAGTGAGGGCACCAAGTGCGAGTGACAAGTGATTGGGAGGCTTGAGTGACTGTGAGGTGCTGAGTGATTGTGAGGTGCTGAGGGATTGTGAGGCATGCCCGAGGGGCTGATTATGAAACATATTTTTCCCGAGGGGCTACTATGATTTTACTATATTTATTTGCATACCAAATTCTTTGTTTTAAAGTTTTTAAGAATGTGCATTCTTTAAAGGACTTTTTATGAAGTTGATTTTTAAGGTATGATGATTTCGTATATATATGTTATACTATTGGAAAGTTAGGCTGTGTATATTGTGACTTGGTGGCATTGATTTTTATGTTTTTCCTTGCTACTTAGCCTTGATTTATTTTCATTACTACTGAGTTGGCGTACTCACATTACTCCCTGCACCTCTGTGTGCAGATTCAAGAGTAGATATCGAGCATTAGCTATTCTTTCGGAGTGGAGCCGGATCGTGGGATGTTGAGGTAGGTTTTCAGCGTTCACAACATCTCTGTTTTCCCTTCCTATTGTATTTAGCTTTGATTAGGAGTTTTTTTTGTATTATAATAGTTTATGTTTGCTTATTTTACTAGATGCTCATGACTTGTTGGCTCTGGGTTTTGGGGATGGCAGTACTGTATAAAATTGGCCTACTATATTAAGTAATTTTCTGTATATTATTATGAAATGCTTGAAACTTGAATGGGATTTTAAAAAGAAATTGCAAAAAATGCGGTAGTCGCCTATCCTAGTTCCACGATAGGCGCCATCACGGCTTGTTAGTATTTGGGGTCATGATAGTTTGCTATTAGAATCCTAGGTTACATAAGACTCAACGGTCATGAGCAGGTTTAGTAGAGTCTTGCAGATTGGTACAGAGACGTCTGTACTTATCTTCGACAGGCTACCGAACTTTTAGGAAGCATTTCTATCTTTCCTGAACTCTTTCGTGCTGACCTATTGATTCTTGAAATCTGAAATTACGTTATTTCATTCTCTCACAGATGGCGAGGACAAGCCATACCGATCAGAGCGACCAGTCACCAGCTAGACCAGCGAGAGGTCGAGGGCGCGGTAGAGGTAGGGGGCCAGCCCGCACAGCAGCCGGGCCAGTACCTCAGGATCCCCCTATTGATCATGATCAGGTTCCCGCCGATGGTTATTCGGGGTCATCAGGAGATCCTGTCTAAGATATTATCAGTATGCACCAATTTGGCTCAGGCTGTTGCCATGTCTTCTTCTTCCACCACAACTCAGGCCGGGAGAGGAAATTAGACTCCAGCTGCCCGGGCACCTGAGCAGTCTGCACAGGGTATTCGGGCACCGGGAGCAGCACCAGCTCAGCCAGCTGCTCCGGATTATGTGGTCCCTGCTATGCCTGAGGACGAGCAGCGCAAGTTTGAGAGATTCAGCAGACTTCAGCCTCCGGCTCTCAGCGGTACAAAGGGCGAGGATGCCCGGGGATTTCTAGATAGGTGCCAGAGGATACTGCGTACCACGGGTATTCTGGAGACTAGTGGGGTCTTGTTTGTTGCATTTCAGTTTGCGGGTGCTACCTTTACCTGGTGGGAGTCTTTCGAGACCGGTTGGTTCAACACCTCTTACCCAACATCAGTTCTCCACGATCTTTTTGGAGAAGTATGTTCCTCAGTCCCACAGAGAGGAGCAACATAGGTAGTTCGAGAAGCTGCGCCAGGGAGAGTTATCAGTCACTCAGTATGAGATGAGATTTTCTGAGTTGGCTAGGCATGCTTCTGAGATTATCCCTACTTATAGGGAGAGGGTGATGAGGTTTGTAGATGGTCTTTCTTTTCAGCTTCGGTTGTTTATGAATCGGGAGAGAGTATCGAGTGCTTCATTCTAGCAGGTTGTTGACATAGCTTGAGATATTGAGTCTGTTCGCCGCCAGGAGCGGGAGGAGAGGGAGGCCAAGAGGCCTCGTGGTTCGGGCAGTAAGAGTGGTGCTCCCTTCAGGGGACAGTTTCAGTAGGGTAGGGGCCATTAATTTAGGCCTCCTCAGTCAGGCCGCCCAACATATAATGGTGCATCTTCGGGGTAGGGTCCCCGTGGTTCTCAGTCAGGCCGTACTTCATTTGGTGCCCTCCCAACTCAGAGTGCAGCTCGAGCACCTCCAGCTCAAGTTTCTTCTACATATGAGTCTTCTAGTGGCCGTACATATGCTGCTAGGGGTTTCTATCAGTCCCCGCCTCCAGCTCCAAGGAGTTGTTTTGAGTATGGAGAGTTTGGGTACGGGTGGACGCAGCTTCCCCTCCGTTCCGAGGGATCTTCTCAGCAGAGGGTCCAGCCCTCAACTTTGGCTCCAGTCATTTCACCACACGCCCAGGCAGCCAGGGTTGGTGGTCAGCCAGCCAGAGGCCGCCTTAGAGGGGGAGGTCATGCTCGCATGTATGAATTTCTAGCCAAGACAGATGCTATGGCCTCAGATGCCGTGATCCCAGGTATTGTTTCAGTCTGTTGCCGTGATGCCTTGGCTTTATTTGACTCAGGTTCCACATTTTCCTATGTTTCTTCATATTTTGTCAGTTTTCTGGATGTGCCCCTTAAGTCTTTAGTCACCTCTGTTCACGTGTCGACTCCGGTGGGTGATACTGTTGTTGTGGACCATGTGTATCGATCGTGCATTATATCTATTGGGGGTCTGGAGACCCGAGTGGATCACTTTTGACGTGATATTAGGCATGGATCGGTTATCTCCGTGCCATGTTGTTCTTGATTGTCACGCTAAGACCGTGACCTTAGCTATGCTGGGGTGTCCGAGGGTTGAGTGGAGAGGTTCTTCCGAGTATATGCCTAGCCGGGTGATTTCTTAGCTGAAGGCTCAGTGCATGGTTGAGAAAGGATGTTTATCTTATTTGGCCTTTGTGAGGGATGTCGGTGGTGAGACTCCCGCTGTTGATTCAGTTCCTGTGGTCCGTGACTTTCCGGATGTGTTTCCTGCAGACCTGCTAGGCATGCCACTTGACAGGGATATTGATTTGGTATTGACCTGGTGCCAGGCACTCAGCCTATTTTTATTCCATCATATCGTATGGCACCAGCGAAGCTAAAGGAATTGAAGGAGTAGCTTTAGGAGCTCCTTGATAAGGGGTTCATTCGGCCTAGTGTGTCACCTTGGGGTGCACCGGTGTTGTTCATAAAGAAGAAGGATGGGTCTATGCGTATGCGTATTGGCTATCGGTAGTTGAATAGGGTTACGGTGAAGAACCGGTATCCCTTGCCCCGCATTGGTGATTTGTTTGACCAACTTCAGAGAGCCAAAGTGTTTTCCAAGATTGATTTGAGATTTGGGTATCATCAGTTGAGGATTCGTGATTCTGACATTTCGAAGACTGCTTTCAGAACCAGATATGGTCATTATGAGTTCTTGGTTATGTCATTTGGGTTGACCAATGCCCCAACTATGTTCATGCAATTGATGAACAACATGTTTCAGCCTTATCTTGATTCCTTCATCATTGTGTTAATTGATGACATCCTGGTTTATTCTCGTAGCCACAAAAAGCGTGCTCAACATTTGAGAGTTGTGTTACAGAGGTTGAAAAAGGAGAAGCTTTATGTGAAATTCTCCAAGTGTGAGTTTTGGCTTGGTTCAGTAGCTTTCTTGGGGCACGTGCTGTCCGGTGAGGGGATTCAGGTTGATCCAAACAAGATAGAGGCGGTGCAGAGTTGGCCCAGACCGTCCTCAGCTACAGAGATTAGGAGTTTCCTTGGTTTGGCGAGTTATTACCGTCGCTTTATGGAGGGATTCTTTTCTATTGCTTCGCCTTTGACCAGATTGACCCAGAAGGGTGCTCTATTCAGATGGTCTGATGAGTGTGAGGAGAGCTTTCAGAAGCTCAAGTCGGCATTGACTACAACTCCAGTATTAGTTTTGCCTGCTGGTTCGGATTCTTACACAGTTTATTGTGATACTTCTAGAGTTGGCTTGGGAGCGGTATTTATGCAAGACGGTAGGGTGATTGTCTACGCGTCCACACAGTGAAGGTGCACGAGAAGAATTATCCAGTGCACGATCTTGAGTTAGCTGCCATTGTTCAGGCTTTGATGATTTGGTGGCATTATTTGTATAGAGTGTAGTGTGAGATTTTCACTAATCATCGCAGTTTGCAGTATCTGCTGAGGCAGAAGGAATTGATTTTGCGTCAGAGGAGATGGTTAGATCTCCTCAAGGATTATGACCTCACTATCTTATATCATCCGGGGAAGGCCAATGTAGTGGCCGATGCCTTGAGTCGCAGAGTAGAGAGTTTGGGGAGTTTAGTTTACCTTCCAGTAGCAGAGCGACCATTAGCTCTTGACGTTCAGGCCTTAGCAGGTCATTTGGTGAGATTGGATCTATCAGAGCCCCCGCGGGTGTTGGCTTGTGTAGCCTCCAGGTCTTCTCTTTACGATCAGATTAGAGCACGCTAGTATGATGATCCACATTTTCTTGTTCTTCAGGACATGGTCCATCGTGGTGATGCCAGGGATGTGGTTATTGGTGATGACGGGGTCATGAGGATGCATGGACGGATTTTCGTGCCCAATGTAGATGGGCTTCGAGATTTGATTCTAGCAGAGGCTTATAGTTCGCGGTATTCCAACCATCTAGGTGCCGCGAAGATGTATCAGGATTTGAGGAAGCATTATTGGTGGAGAAGGATGAAGAAGGATATTGTGGAGTTTGTGGCTCGGTGTCTCTACTGTCAGCAGGTCAAGTATGAGCACCACTGACCTAGTGGATTGCTTGAGAGGTTTGATATTCCGAAGTGGAAGTGGGAGCGGATCACCATGGACTTCATAGTTGGACTCCTACGGACTTCGAGGAGGTTTGATGGTATATGGGTAGTTGTGGATCGGCTGACCAAGTCCGCGCACTTCATTCCTGTTGGTACTACGCATTCATCGGAGAGGTTAGCTGAGATTTATATCAGGGAGATTGTCTGATTGCATGGGGTTCTAGTTTATATCATTTCCGACAGAGGCACTCATTTCACGTCTCAGTTTTTGAGAGCCGTGTAGAGAGAGGTGGGTACTCATGTTGAACTGAGCACAGCGTTTCATCCTCAGATCGAGGTGGCAGTCGGAGCGTACCATTCAGATTCTGGAGTATATGTTGCGTGCTTGTTTGATTGACTTTGGTGGTTCATGGGACCATTTTCTACCACTAGCGTAGTTTGCATATAATAACAACTATCAGTCGAGTATTCAGATGGCTCCGTATGAGGCTTTCTATGGTAGGAGGTGCAGATCTCTGGTTAGTTGGTTTGAACTGGGCGAGGCCAGGGTATTGGGCATAGACTTGGTTCAGGATGCTTTGAGTAAGGCACGGTTGATTCAGGAGCGGCTTCGCACGACGCAGTCTAGGGAAAAGAGTTATGCAGACCGGAAGGTCCGAGATGTGTCTTTCATGGTTGGGGATAAAGTGTTGCTGAAGGTGTCACCCGTGAAGGGTGTTATGAGATTCGGGAAGAGAGGGAAGATGAGTCCCAGGTTCATTGGGCCATTTGAGGTACTTCAAAGGGTTGGGGAGGTGGCTTATAGGCTTGCTTTGCCTCCCAGTTTATCGAGTATTCATCCAGTATTCCATGTTTCGATGCTACGGAAGTATGTATATGACCCTTCCCATGTTTTGGACTTCAGCACGGTTCAACTCGAGGGTGATATGTCATATGAGGTGGAGCCAGTGGCTATTTTGGGTCGACAGGTCAGGAAGCTGAGATCTAAAGATATAGTTTTAGTGAAGGTTCAATGGAGAGGGTAGCTGGTAGAGGATGCCACCTGGGAGACCGGGCGGGAGATGTGGGGCAAATATCCTCACTTATTCGAGGCTCCAGGTATGTTTCTAGACCTGTTCGAGGACGAACGTTTGTTTAAGAGGGGGAGGATGTAACAACCCGGCCGGTCGTTCCGTGAGATTTACCCCATTCCCCCTATTTCTGCATTTGTTATATATCGCTATCCTGTTTTTGATGTGTTGGATCAGTTGGTTCGGGTCCAGAGTGGTTATGGTGAGAGTTGAGGCATTTAGCCTTTAAAATAGCCTAATAGTTGAGAAAGTCAACTGAGAGTTGACTTATTGGTGAACGACCTCGGCATATGGATTTTATGGCTCGGATATCTTCGTTAGGTGATTTGGGACTTAGTAGTGTGTTCAGAATATTTTTGTGATGTCCGGTGTAGATTTAGGCTTGAATTGGCGAAAGTTAGTTTTTGGCGATTTTCGGTCGGCAAGGGAAAATAGGTTATCGGGGTCAGGATGATATTACGGAAGTTGGATCAGGTTCGTAATCTCAATTTGGATATGTCTGCAAGATTCCAGGTCAATCGGAGGTATTTTTGTTGGTTTCGGCGCAGTTGGCGAAATTTGGAAGTTTCAAAGTTCCTAGGCTTGAATTTGATGTAAATTTGGTGTTTTTGTGTTGGTTCTAGTGTTTCGAAGGCTCGACTAAGTTTGAATGATGGTATGGGATATGTTGGTATGTTTGATTGAGGTCTGGAGGGCCTCGGGTGTGTTTCGGATGGTTAACGGATCGATTTTGAGTTTTGGAACTTCGCTGGTTTGCTGGTCTTTCTGCAGTAGAGTTTTACTCTATGCGTTCGTGACAGAGGGCTCGCGTTCGCATAGAGTGTTTAGTGGAAGGGGGCCAGTTGTTCTATTCGTTCGCGGGAGAAGGGGTGCGAACGCGGAGTGTTAGTGATGGGTGGTCATCGCTAACGCGGGGATGTGTGTGCGTTCGCGTAGTGTTGTTGGATTTTTGAGGACCACAGAGGTATTGGCCTATGCGTTCGCGTGTCTGGGGACGCGTTCACGAAGGCCTAAGGTGGCAGTGCGTTCATGGGCTTGACACCACGTTCGCGTAGATTTAAATATGGGGCCTGTTGGATTGTTCTTGCGAACACGGTCCTAGTGATGCGTTCGCGATGAAGGAATATTATAGCTGGGCAGAATGTTTAAAAAGGTCTGAGGTGCGAATTGGCTTATATTTTCCCCGATTGTTGTATGTGAGTTGAGAGCTATTTTAGAGGGATCTGAAGGGAAATCAAGGGAATCACTTGGAGGTAAGGTTTTCAACTTCATAACTCGTTTTTATGTCAATTCATAAGTGATTAAACCATAAAATTTCTGGAATTGAACCAAAGTTGGGGAAGAAGGGTGCATGGAAAATTTATTTTTCTTTTGAGGATTTGAGTGGGAAATTGTCGTCCGATTTTAGTGTTCTTGGTATGTATAGAATCGTGGGAGGACGAGGTTTCTAATGACGTAAAAATTATTTAATTTCGAGACGTGGGCCCTGTGCTCAAGTTTGGCTGAATTTTGAGATTCTTGTATAATTTGATAAATTTCGATTGGGTTGAGTTCCTTTGAAATATATTGATAATGTCAACTGGTTTTGTCTAGAATCAGAGCAATCTGGAGCCAAATTGGGGGATAAAATCATAGCGGACTAGTGCTGTGTCCCGGTAGAGGTAAGTAATAGTCATAAATCTTGTCTTGAGGGTATGGAACCCCGGACTGTATTATTTCCTCACTGATTTTGGAATGGCGCACATGTCGGATGACGAGTATGTGGTGCATACTGATTTTTTGATTGGACTAGGTCCTCTCCGCGACGGTTAATGAGTTGCATATTCACTCAAAACCTTATGTTAAATTATGTTATAAAGATTTATGAAATATTTGGGCTAAAGCCGTGCTTGGGGAGTCGTTCCGATCTGTTTAGACCCTTTGAGGGCTTTTTACCGTTGTTTTCCTTACTAATTGTTGATGATTTTACTCAGCATCATTGTGCATACTGTTTTATTTTAAACTCAACTTGATTTACACTACATGAGCATTAAAATGATGTTTTCGGGTCGAGTACCCTGTTTTACTAATTTGCCCGAGGGGCTTTTCGAGTGGCTCCACCGAGTGTGGACGAGGGCCAAGAGTGATGCTGAGTGATATTAGAGATTGGGCTGAAGGAGCCCCTCCAGAGTTTGTACAAACCCCCAGTGATCGCACCGAGTGCGAGTGACGAGTGATTGGGAGGCTTGAGTGACTGTGAGGTGCTGAGTGATTGTGAGGTGCTGAGGGATTGTCAGGCATGCCCGAGGGGATGATTATGAAACATGTTTTCCCCGAGGGGCTACTATGATTTTACTACATTCATTTGCATACCAAATCCTTTGTTTTAAAATTGTTAAAAATGTGCATTCTTTAAGGACTTTTTATGAAGTTTATTTTTAAGGCATGATGATTTCGTATATCTATGTTATACTATTGGAAAGTAAGGTTGTGTATATTGTGACTTGATGGAATTTATTTTTATGTGTTTCCTTGCTACTTAGACTTGATTTATTTTCATTACTACTGAGTTGGCGTACTCACATTACTCGCTGCACCTTTGTGTACAAATTCAGGAGCAGATATCGAGCATTAGCCTTTATTTCGCAGCAAATCCGGATCGTGGGATATAGAGGTAGCTGTCCAGCGTTCGCAGCATCTCTGTTTTCCCTTCCTGTCGTATTTGGATTTGATTCGGAGTTTTTTTGTATTATAAATAGTTTATTTTGGCTTATTTCACTAGATGCTCATGACATGT
Source organism: Nicotiana paniculata (assembly GCA_005239505.1). NCBI lineage: Eukaryota > Viridiplantae > Streptophyta > Magnoliopsida > Solanales > Solanaceae > Nicotiana > Nicotiana paniculata. The sequence continues at coordinate 46,624 of ML365780.1, forward strand.
TGGCTCCAGGTTTTTGGGATGACAGTACTGTATAAAATTGGCCTACTATATTAAGTAATTTTTATGATTTTGTCACAGCGTGAGACAGTTTAGCGGATCAGGCTAAGATAGGACTCTGTGCTAAAAGCAAGGTGGTGTAACGGTACTAAAGATCTCCCAACCTAAAAACATTGAAATTTACTTAGAAACTTATCTTGATCTTAACTTGACACCTTAATATTGTTTAAGGCTCTCATTGGTACCATGTTCCTTTCTCCTTGTTCTGTTACTTGTTTCATTGAGAGGGTGTTTAGTCTTACATACTAGTACTTCCATATATACTAACGCCCATTTTTCCAGGGTCACTTCATTTTTAATAGATGCAGTGGTTCCACAGTAGGCGATATTGATCAGTGATAGCGATACAGTTTCTTGTCAGCTTACTTGGTGATGCACACTTCATATCGGGGTGTTGTATCTTCTATTCCTTATGCACAGTGTTTTGAGGTATATTCGGGGCCTTGTCTCCTATTGCGCCCCATTTTCTTGAGAAAGTGAGTTTCGACATATGACAACTCTTTTAAATGGGTATTAAAAGAGAAAAGTCGCCACCTAAAAAATTTAAGGTGCGTTAGGGAACCTATTTACAAATAACTCTATTTAACTAGTCTATGTCACCAAAGATCATGTAAGGGCTCGGATTACCTCGAAGAGAAGATGTAATGCACCCTTCGAGGTTGACAACTGTGGGTCCCAGCCGAAACTTACGTTATGTGGGATTATTGGAGTATAATTGTTCTATATGACAATGTAAGTGAAGGAAGAAAGGGAATTTAAATGTTCTACTACAATGTAAACAAGTGTAAAGAAAATCACACGTGTGAAAGAATTATACTATATATAAATGATTAGTACAAGTTGTGACGACCCAAAGGGTGATCACCTATTTTATTACCCATTTTGTACTTCTGAGGCCTTGAAAACCTCATTTGTAGATGCCTCGATTTGTGTGCGCAGTCCGGGCGCGTAGCCGGACAACATAAATATGAAATTCTTTAAAAAATGCTAAAATTTGATATTAAAATGAATAAATTTATCTTCGGTCAATATTTTTGGGTAAAGGGACTCGGACCCATAATTTGACGGTCCCGGATGGTCTGTAGGAAAATATGGGACTTGGGCATATGCCCAGAATCAAATTCCGAGGTCCTAAGCCCGAGGTATGAATTTTGAGTAAAATTGTTTTCAGAAATATTTAAGGAAATTGAAAATGAAATCTGATTAAAAAGTGATGGTATCGGGCCTGTATTTTGGTTCTGGCGGTCGATACAGGTCTTATTTATGGTTTAAGCACATTCTGTAAAGTTTGGTCGAAATTGGATTTCGTTTGACGTTTTTCGGACTTAAAATAGAAAATTTGATGTTTTATGAAATTTGATAGAATTCATGGAATTTGAGGCTTAATTTGACGTGTATGATGTTATTTTGGCGATTTGATCGCACGGGAAATTTCGTAGGAGGTTATGTAAGTTATCTGTGAAATTTGGTATCATTCCGAGTTGTATAGGTCAGTTCGACATGTTGTTAGCAAAGTTAGAAAATTTAAAATTCCTAAGTTTGGTTCTTGATGTGATTTCGAGTTTTAGCGCTGTTTTGAGTGTTCCGAAGGCTCGAGCAAGTCTGTATTATGATTTGGGACTCGTTGGTATATTCGTATTAGGGCTCGGGTGGGCCCAGGTGCCTCCGGACACCTAACGGGGCTAAAAAACCAGCAAACAAGGCTGCTGGTGCACTTGCTCTGGTGTGACCGCAGGTGCGGTTGCCTAGCATCGCAGGTGCAAGACCGCAGGCGTGGTCCCAGGCATCACAGGTGCGCTCACCAGAGGCCTGGCCTGCCATCGCAGGTGCGGATCTTTTCTCGCAAGTGCGATCCTAGACCCCCAGCCCAGTTCCGCAGGTGCGAGGTTCTTCTCGCAAGTGCGAGACCTCAGGTGCGGTCCCAGGCATCGCAGGTGCGATCATTTTTCAGGCAGTGAGTTTAAGTACGGGTTTTAAATCCATTTTCCTCATTTCTCACCTTCTTCCTTAGGCGATTTCCACCATTTTTAAGAGCTTTCGACCAGGTCTTGTATGGTAAGTAAATTCCACCCGGAAATTAGTTTCATGCATGCATCTTAGCTTAATTAACCACATAAACTAGTGCAAAAATTCAAGAAAAATGGGTAGTAACCTAGAACTTGTGATCACCTTAGAATTTTCTGTGCATTGGCCATGAAATCAAGTAAAAAAATTGTATATTTATGATCCTTAGGCTTTGGGTGAGTGGTCCCTTCGAGAATTGCAAGAATCCAAGCGAGCGGGCCCGGGGTCGAATTTTGATAAATTTGAAAGAATTCTAGGAAATGGATAGTTAGGTCATGTAATTGAATCCTTGAATCCTTATTGATATACTTGAGTTGATTATGTCCAGATAATACCATTCTGGAGTTGAATTCTAAAGGTAAGGCGGTGTTAGAGGGTTCATTGCTATAATTCGGACCCGAGGTAAGTGTTTGGTATAACCTCAGCTTTAGGAAATAGGAGTTGAGTTAAATTTGCTACTTGGTAATTGTCAAATACGATGTATAGGCATGTTGACGAGTATCTATACATTGGTTTCTAGCATGACCGTGAGTCTTTATGTTGTGAATATTCTGATTTTTTGGCAATTTCCATGCTTAATTGATGATTCCTATATCTTGTGAAGAATATGTGAAGGGAATTGTAATCTTTAAACTCTGTTGGAGCATTGACTAAAATTGTAACACGAACAATGAAGGTATATGAGATAATTGTATCCTTTGGAGCATTGGCTCAAGTAATAGAGTGAATTATGAAATGAAATGAAAGAAAGAGAAAAAGCTACTAAAATATACCCTTTCCGGGTAATTGTTGCTTTTGATATTATCTCCCCTGTTGGGATATTGAGGTTACTGTTATTTTTCCCTTGCCGGGATTTAATTGTTGATATTGTTCCCTTGCCGGGATTTAAATTGTTTAATTGATGTTCCCTTGCCAGGATTTCTATTTTACTCTACTTACTTCCTTGCCCTTGTTTGTGATTGCTGTTTGGGTGAGGAAGAGTGTAAGGCACGAAGGGTTATGCCGTGCACTGTTTGATATTGTGAGGAAGAGTGTTAAAGCACGAAGGGTGATGTCGTGCACTGTTTGATATTGTTCCCTTGCCGGGGTTGTTATGTCTATTCTGTTTACTCCCTTGCCCTTGTTTGTGATTTTTGTTTGGGTGAGGAAGAGTGCTAAAGCACGAAGGGTGATGCCGTGCATTGTTGGACACATTGAGGAAAGAGTGTAAAGCACAAAGGGTGATGCCGTGCNGCACGAAGGGTGATGTTGTGCATTGTTTGATATTGTGAGGAAAGAGTGTAAATCACGAAGGGTGATGCCGTGCCATACGAGGTACCATTCCGTACCGAAATTTATTGATATACTGTGAGGAAAGAGAGTAAAAGCACGAAGGGTGATGCCGTGCCAGGATTTACATTGATTACATTATACATTGCATAGTGAGGACGAGAGTAAAAGCACGAAGGGTGATGCCGTGTAAGTTTTTGATTTCTTGTCCTTATTGATATGCTCGCTTTGTTATTCTTTTCCTTATTGAGATTTATTATATGAAACTGCTATCTCCTTACAGCATGTGCCCCTTCCTTTATTAATTTTTTTCTCCCTATATTTCTTATCCGTTGTATGTATGTATATCTATTTATTTGAACTGCACAAGTTTATTTGGTAGTCTGGTTCTAGCCTCGTCACTACTTCGCCGAGGTTAGGCTAGGCACTTACCAGTACATGGGGTCGGTTGTACTGATGCTACACCTGAACTTCTTTATGTTGTGCAGATTACGCAGCCGGACCCGGAGGACATCATTAGTGGGAGTGTCTTCCAGCTCATCCTAGAGGCTTCAAGGTATACTCGCTGGCGTTCGTGGGTCTTGGCGTCTCTTCCATCCCTATGTCTTCGCTTCTGTCTTGTTTTTCCTCTAGTTTCAGAGACAGCCATGTATTTCCTTTCAGACTTGTATTTAGCACTCTTATAGACAGTTTGTTAGTTTGTGACTCCAGGTTTTGGGAAATCTTGCGTCGTTGTATTATGATTGTCTTTACTTAGCTTGAAACTGTATTTATTTCGTTGATTAATTGCGAACTGTTTTAGCTTATTCTGTTAAATTGAGATTATTATGCTAGTTTAGCTATACACGTTGGCTTGTCTAGCGAGTTCAATGTTAGACACCATCACGGCCCGACTGTGGGATTTCGGGGCGTGACAATAACATCATTCCCCCATTTGGAACATTCATCCTCGAATGTTGAGTGATGCACTTATCGATCTAATAACCGGATAGCTCTTACGAATGGTTTAATACTGTCCTTGCATCTAGGAAACTATTCTATCAATAAATCCAAAGACCATGGCATTCCCCCTTTAGGCCTCTTTCTCACACCATGACTTGTGGTCGGAATCCTTCCAATCTTGTAACTGTTGCTACCTTCTGTCATGCACCCTATACGACTTTGACCTTGTAAGTGACCTTATGCGACTCTTCTCTCCTTATTCCTCCATATCTTAGCCAATCTCTCAAGACTCACTTTGCAAACACAGAGCTTGACAGGATGTCCCTCTAGGCATCTATGGGTATACTGAAGTTCTTTGCTCGGTACTTTGTCAAACCTATGAATGTTGCTATATCTTATTTCCTAGACCCAATTATCTATCCGTATGACTTTACTGTATCTAGATAGATCATACTATCCCATAACTCCTGAGGTCTACTACCAAAATCCAGGTTACTCACGTTGCTTATCCTATATGTCTAAATCTAACTCCTTAATGCTTCTCCATTACTGTTCATCTTAAGAATGATGGCCTTTTCTCATCTCATACTTTGTGACTTTTATCCATCCATTGATGATTCACCTCAATATTGATCTATAATCTATCATTGATAACTTGAGCTTTTATGTAACACTTCTACTAGGGCTCACATCTCATCGGGGAACATCTAAAATGATTAGCCTAATCCACCTAGGAGCGATACTAGACTTCAATAACCATATCTCTTAGCATCCCAGTGTAATTCATCTTATGGGGGATATTTTAATCACGAGCCGTCCGTGAAATCTTTTCTTTTGTTTTTTAAATCATTACTATATCGAAGGCCCAAACATCATCCTTCATCTATCATAATTACACCCTCATTCTACTACCAGGGCAGCATTCCATTTCTTCTAAATGCTACTAATCTTAGACTCCTTTGAGTTCACTCAGGCTATACTGAGCTTTCTATAACTTAGAGAAATCATTAGCTCTCTTGTTTTCATGGGCTTAATCTCGTGGACTTATCCATTCTCGTCACCTTCTCACTCGCCCTTTCTTATCCTTACTCTGGTCTTCCTAAAACCTTGTCACTTTACCATACTTTAGCTCGCGTCCTATATATTTATACTACTCGCAACCTTCCTTCAACTTGAATGCATCATAGATTTCCTTATGTCATTCTGGAATATCAAGAGAGACATCACATCGTCTCTAACTCTTCTTTACTCTCTTAATTAGACACCTCGATATCTAGAAACCACAGTTGGAAGACATGCCACTGACGATGCTGCTATCATTCCTGGATACTGAATCCTCGCGCTTCTAGCCTTCTACAAAGTATGGACTATTCACAACCTTCTGCATTTGAGTATCTCATACGTTTTTCACCTTTACATTACTTACCTTAAAATCTTGCATCACATATTCTATCTCTTTCATGACCTTCCCTCCACATAGGTATAATTCACATCCACAACTTGAAGCTCTATTATAATACTTGCACCTCTGGTGCATACACGATCCGGTGGGAGCTTTATACTGACTTTTTATGAGGCTGGTACTTTTCGAATTGGCTTTATCATAGAGCCGTTATAGAATATGGTTGTTGTGCTATCTATCTTGTACCTCTGACATTAAGAGTAATTCTGCAATGTTCTCAATCACGAGGTCTATAATTTTCTGGGTCCAATAATTAGACTCCTGATTTACTTAGTTAATGTAACTCTTTAGTTTCATCTTCCTTCTGATCAGCCTTCATGTAGGCTTAATCCATCTTCCAATCTGCGGCTCCTGGTATTAGTTATTACTTTAGCCTTTCATAGGCACTATGGAATATCCATGATACAATCTTCAAACAATTCAATCCGTTTTCTATGACCTGGACTCAATTCTTTCTTTTAACTTATATCGGAGTCTTCTACGGCTGTACGATTGTCATCATATATGTTGCTTGGATAATACTCCAAAATCTCAAGTGCGTTCATAACATAACTAACTCTGGATCATTAATCAAAAAATTCCTTTCATTCCTTCTTAGATTTCTTTAAACGTAAGCTATTAGTTTTCCTGGTCTTTCTGCCCTCTAGTTGCGTCCATACTTAGCTTGTATTAGTTCCCACGCATGCCGGAATTTTCGTGCAACTCATATGATCTTGAATCCTACTTTTGATTTTTCTTCCCGTTCATTTTCCACGGTAGGTGCCACTTTCTTATAGAGTGCATACAATGTTGTAGTGAGACTGTTTTTACATGACCATTTCTTCTTCAAGTTACTATGCTTAGGTAGAAGCCTTCTTCTTTATTTCCTCATCTAGATTTTCATTGTAATACTTAGGGAGGACCTTCTAACTCTTGTAAAGCTGCAAGATTATTATATCGTATTCCCGATAGAAATTTTGATGTTTGTACTCACCTATATTTATCCTTAGTTACTTACCTCCACGCCAGTGTGCTTGTAGGGTTGCTTCTGAACTAATATTTTGACTATCTTCCCAGTGGAATTCTCTTTTATTTCCGTAACACTCATATGGTACCTTTAGCTTTCCCAACTCTTATTTGAATATAACTCAAGTATTACAATGTCATATCTACGAGACTGAATTCCCCACGTCGGGGTTCACTATGTTTATCTTGCACGATCTATTAATTTATTTGTATCCTCTTCTCTGGCCATACTTAGGCTCTTTCTGAATCAATTACTAACTACTCATTGGAACATTCTCCTATCAACATTCCGCGTAATCTTTCTTGGGTTATTTCATGTGTCTTAACTTACCTCTAGCACTGGCTCCTTATTTATCAATAATATCCCGGGCAAGAACCCGTACATCCTCTCCTTGATGTAGTGCTTGCATAATATTCTGGAATTGTAGCATATCTATAATATTTGAATAAGTGAAATCTCATCCCTTTCTCATTTTTATCTCATTCTTCCTTTACCATTCCATAGTTACTAGAGCCACTTAAATCTGAGTTAACTCCACGTCGCTCCATATTCCCCCTTTAGGGGAGTACTAAGATTTAGCGCTACAAAGATCCACCTATAGATGTTTTACCTTTTCATCTTTGGCATCTTCTCACATCATCAATGACCCTTACTCGCCTTGCGGTAATCCTTCTGCACCAAGGATAACAAATTTTCTTACTCGCGATGGTGACACTTAGTGTAGCTAGCACAAACAGTCCCTTAACCTTAACTTTGCTCACATTTCTTGCTTTAGGGAAGCGCCTTCCTGAATGACCATTCACTGAATTTCTCATGAATCTTCTTCTGTTGTCCATTCTATTATTGCCGGAATGCAATCTGAAATTCTCTTGATGCTGACCATTATCAAATCACCCAGTCCCTAATTCATGTTTAGTTTTTCTTGTTCACCAGTCTATACTGATCTCTATTACTCTAGGTCTAACTTTTCCTTCTGGTAATCACGTTGGAGTAAAAAACTTATTTCTCGAAATGAGGATATGACTTTATGGCCTATATTCTTTTGTTGTCTCAAGGATTGTCAACTCTAGCCTCTTCCTTCACCTGACTATAGACTCTGTAATACCGCCATTTTTTTGATCTCCTGTTGTCATCCATTTATTACATCTTACTCATAATTCTTCCTTATCTCTCTTCTTATTTCCTTGATAATATTTCTGCCTATCACTTTCTTTTGAAAAATTCAACAAGACATTATTTTTCTTTTAGCTCCCCTTGCTTCATTCATTGGCTACTCAGGTTTCCTAGTATTCTCTCTCTACTAGGGATGGGAGCCATACTAATGTAATGTTTATTCCTTCCAGGATTCCAGTGCCTATCTTTGAACGTTCTGGTATTCATATGTAGCTTCACTATTCTAGAGTGCACCATCTGGGTGTCTCACAAGGAGATCCATTAGCACATTTGCAATATCCTTCAGAAATGTCAATTACGCAAACAATCTATCCACCATTTTGGGTCACTATAACCCCAGCCGGATCTTGATATCCATCCTGCTCTTATACTTCTTTTGTTAGCCCTTATAGGGCATAAATGAGATGGGTGTGGCCAGTTATACATACCTCTGTTATTGTTGAAGGTAACTCAAAAGGCTTATATTCATATTGCTTGAATAGTAAATACTGATAATCTTCATTAACTGGGAACCTCGTGCCCTTCTTTATCTTGCTTCTTTTGCTTGTTGAAACTTGTACCTTATGATTCTCTCATTGATTTTCACCATATGGATGGATAGATATTCTTGCCTTAAGGCTCCTTATCAAGAAGCTTACACGTATTAGTACACACATGATCTGCTGAAGACCTCACATTTACTCATCATAAGCATGATGCAAAATCGAGTTCCTCTGACTCAACTCTTCCACAGTTATATCTCTTACCAACCGTCTTTCTAGATATCGGTATCGTTTTATTACGAATATAATAGAATTTAGGAATTCGAGTAAGAAGTGAGCTCTACCACACGATCTAGAGTAAGAACAAAGAGTGACAGAATGCCCTGTGGCTTCCTGCTTATAAGTGTGGTGCACAACACACCTATAAAAAAGACTCTACTAGACACGGCTTATAGACTCCTTAGGACATAACTGCTCTGATACGACTTCTGTCACACCCCGAACCTGGAGGCGAGACCGGCACCCGGTGCGACACCTATCCTTGCGTACCAACTTGCAACTAAGGGACTCTGTACATATAATGTCATACTTTGGCCATGGGCCACATTGCAAGACAATGTGTGAATGTTGACTATAAAACTGAACAAAAACTACCACTGACTAAACCCCAATATCAAGCAGGGCCGACAAGGCCGTCATGACTACTACAGCTAACAAACCAACAAAATATACATACAAGGCCTACAAGACAAACATACCGCACTAACTAACAGGATATGTCTACAAGCCTCTATTGATGGATGTACTATGATCGGAACAGGGCCTCGACCTATCAATAACATATATATACATATATACACAAGATGTAGATATAACTCTAGACCCACGAACTCCGAAGAACGCGGAGCTTATTGATCAAGCTGAACTCGAGCAACACCTACTCAAGGGGTCTACTCGTCTGTCTGTTTGAACCTGCATGCATGAAATGCAGCATTCCTGCTAAAAGAGACGTCAGTACGAAATAATGTACCGAGTATGTAAGGAAACAGAATAACTGAAAACTAACATTGAACTAATAATATATTAATTGAAAGTAAATGGGAGTCAAAGATAATCTGAAGATATGCTTACCTGTTTATACTGACTCAACTTTCTCAATATAGTAAGTAAAATAGTCGTCCAGCCTTATAAGACTCTGTATATATATATATAACTGCTTTGCCGTAGTAGTCTCTCATAGGCGCTCGGCCATACTAGGCTCTGTATTTGGCCAACTGGGCTCGCTCACAGGCGCTCAACCACAGTAGGCTCGGTATCTAACTTACCATATGATCAGAGGTTGCCCAATAGGGGCCTGCCCACCGATTATAGCTCGATGGTAGTAAAAATATTGTAATACTGTATATATAGACTCTATGATCTCTTGACTGGAATAAGACAATACTCAATTGAATATAAAGTCTCGATAAGGGAGAATGTTGTAACTTATGAGACTAGGATAATGTATATAAGTTCGGGAGTATGAACTTCTCTTTATGCCTAGTTATCAAACATATGTAATTACGAGATCATGCCAAAATAAAAGAAAGTTTAGCCTTAACAAACCGGAGCCGATTCTCTTAACAATCCCTCTAACACCTGTCTATTGTGATAAAAACGCGTTACGGCGGATCAAAGTAGGGAAAAATCCGTATGATATTCTTGAGAAAGATTGTATAGTGCTCTCTTAGAATTTCAAATGTCGTTGCTATTACTGTATAACTTCGTGTGAAATTTTATTGAAGCTTTATCCTTCAGTTGGCACACCTAGAATCATACCTTAATAAGGTAAGAAATTTCTTAAAATTGTTGGCTTTGGTTGAAGATTTCATATAAACTCATTCTTTTGAGGTTTCATCTATTAGCTAGCTTAGTAGATATGTAACAATTTCCATTTGTGAATTAGAGAAGCTTTTAAGTCTTGGTGGTGTGGGCCCCACTTTGATAAGATGACTATGCTTCAAAACCCTTTGGATGTGCCACCTTACTTTGTGAGTAAAGAGTCACTCATTTGACTAAATCTTGCTGCCACGTTGGTCCATCAAACTATATCCACAAATTTCCAATTACATGCTAATTTCCCATTAAGAATTAATAATTAATCAATTATCCACATAATTAAGAATTATCATAAATTACTTAAAGTACTACTCACTTTTAACACGCCTTACTATCATGGTCATGTGGTACCTTGTATATGGCACTAGTCCATAAATACCGGGTATTATAGCTTGGACCATATTATATTCCAAAATGTCACACTTCCGGAACTTATTTTCTTTGATTGGCTTACCCTTTAATCTTCACGGCACTTACTTATCGCCTGTTATAAATAGCATAAATGCTTATAACCTCAAAAATAATCTCATTCCCGAGTCTTCAGTGATTAACTTACGATGAAACTTTATTGTATCAAAATATAGGATGTGACATCTCATTTCCGAGCTTTTATCAATTTACTTATGGCGTAATTTCATGTACAAAAAAGTAGGGTGTAGCAGGCAATGCTTAGACTTATGCAGTTAAGGAGGCAGGGCTTAGCCTCATGCAAAATGGGAGACAATGCTTAGTCTAATGTAAGGAAAGGCAATTCTTAGCCTTATGCAGTTAAGGAGGCAGGGCTTAGCCTCATAAAAAATAGGAGACAATGCTTAGCTTCAAGAAATTGACGAGGCAGGTCTTAGCCTCATTCAAGAAAGGGAGACAATGTTTAGTCTCATGGAAATGAAAGGCAATGCTTAGCCTTATCCAGTTGAGGAGGCAGGGCTTAGCCTCATGCAAAATGGGAGACAATGCTTAGTCGCATGCAAGGAAAGGCAGTGCTTAGCCTTTTGCAGTTAAGGAGGCAGGGCTTAGCCTCATGAAAAATGGGAGACAATGCTTAGTCTCATGCAAGGAGAGGAAATGCTTGGCCTTATGCAGTTAAGGAGGAAGGGCTTAGCCTCATGAAAAATGGAAGACAATGCTTACTCTCATGCAAGGAAAGGCAATTCTTAGCCTTATGCAGTTAAGGAGGCAGGTCTTAGCCTCGTGCAAAATGGGAAACAATGCTTAGTCTTATGCAAAGAGAGGCAATGCCCAGCCTTATGCAGTTAAGGAGGCAGGGTTTAGCCTCATGCAAAATGGGAGACAATGCTTAGTCTCATGCAAGAAAAGGCAATGCTTAGACTTATGCAGTTGAGGAGACATGGCTTATCCTCATGCAAGAAAGGGAGATAATGCTTAGTCTCATGAAAATGAAAGGCGATGCTTAGCCTCATGTAGTTGAGGAGGCAGGGTTTAGCCTCATGCAAAATGGGAGACAATGCTTAGTATCATGCCAGGAAAAGATAATGAGTGGTAGCAGATTATTTCTTAGCTGGAGATATGTTTGCGTTTAGGAGCTTTGTCGTTATGAAGATAGTGATTATGATGTGTGTACGTATTTGCGAATATTCCTTGTTCCTACATCCAAAGAAATATCGTGGGTTTTTCGGGGAAGGTTGGTTCGTGCCTTCTCTTGCTCGCTTTACTTTGCTTTCCTTTGCTCTGCTTTGCTTTACTTTTGCCCTGTATCGAGATCCTGTTCAAGTTACCTACGGTAGCATTTGGCTGTTTATAAAAGTAAAGTTTCCGGGAAAGAATATGCGTGCATTTGATGAATATGGTTATTTAAAACATAGTAGTATGCAATATCAAATAAGTTGGATGAACCAATGACTGTGACACTTTTAGAGACATTGCGACTTACTTGCATTAGAATTTGACGGTCCACCTCAAAATTATGCCCCAGTTTAATAGGCGGTTCTTTGACTGTTCTGTATATGACAAAGTTGGCCGGACTTGCTCCAGAATTTTGAGGGTCCTCCTCAAAATTCTGCCCCAGTTTCTGACCATGGGGAAAATGAAGATTTTATTGAATTGTGACTGAACCCACAGGGCTACCTACGTATCCCTCTTAAACGGGAATCAGGTCAAGCATAGTTCAGTTACATCACATAAACATTCTAAACATAATATCTCTAGATTGCATCTGAGTTGATAGGCTTTGGCCAAATTTCTTTGTCCATCTCTTCAAGTATGAGCACTCCTCCCATTAGTACTTTATGAAACATGTAGGGCCCTTGCCAATTGGGTGAAAATTTCCCTTTGGCTTCATCTTGATGCGGGAAGATCCGCTTCAGTACCAGCTACCCTGGTGTGAACTGTCTAGGTATGAACCTTTTGTTGAAAGCTTTGAACATTCTGTTCTGGTAAAGTTGACCGTCATATACTGCTGTCATTATTTTCCCGTCACTGAGAGCTAATTGTTCGTAGCGACTTCTTATCCATTTTGCATCACTGAATTCAACTTCTTGTATGATTTTTAAAGAAGGAATTTATACTTCGCTGGGAATTACAACTTCAGTACCATAGACCAACAAGTAGGGAGTTACCCTGATTGATGTGTGGACTGTGGTACGATACCCCAATAAGGCAAATGGTAACTTTGCGTGCCATTGCGCGTGGTTGTCTACTATCTTTCTCAATATTTTCTTGATATTCTTGTTTGCGGCCTTCACGGCTCCATTCATTTGAGGCATGTATGCTGTGGAATTCTTATGCTTGATTTTGAAGGTTTCACACATAGCCTTCATTATGTCGTTGTTCAGGTTGACGGCGTTGTCGTGATGATGGATTCTGGCACCCCGAGTCGACAAACAATACGATCCCTAACAAATTATGCGACGAATTTCTTGGTTACAGCCTTGTGAAATGCAGCCTCAACCCATTTTGTGAAGTAGTTTATGGCCACTATAATGAACCTGTGTCCATTTGAAGCAGTGGGTTCGATCGGATCGATAACATCCATTCCCCAAGAGGAAAAAGTCTAAGGTGCACTCGTTGTATTGAGTTCATTTTGTGGCACCCGTATCATATCGCATGTATTTGGCATTTATGACACTTTTGTACATACCTGATACAGTCTGTTTCCATAGTCATCCAAAAATATCCTGCTTTCAATATTCTTGGCTAAAACGAAACCGTTCATGTGTGGTCCGCAAGTTCTGGTATGTATCTCTTCGAGATATTTGGAAGCTTCCTTGGCGTCAACATATCGTAATAATCCTAGGTCTGGCGTTCTTCTGTATAGAATTCCCCAGTTTGGAAGAAATGGTTGGATAATATTCGGAGCGTGCGTTTCTAAGTATGATTTTCATGCTCTGGGTACTCCCTTTTTGTCAAGCATTCCTTTATATCATGGAACCACGGTTTCCCATCCATTTCTTATTCAACAAGAGCACAGTAAGCTCCCTGATTCTGGATCCTTAATGGGATAGGGTCGATGAATTTTTTGTCCGGGTGTTGTATTATGGAAGACAAAGTGGCCAATGCATCTACGAACTTATTCTGGATTCTCGGGACATTCCTGAACACTATCTTTGTGAACCTCTTCATCAACTCTTGCACATGATATAGATATGGTAATATTTATGTATTCTTTGTGGCCCACTCTCCTAGAACTTGATGTATCAGAAGGTCTGAATCACCAATTACCAGCAATTCCTGGATATTCATCTCAATGGACAAACTGAACCCCAAGATACAAGCCTCATATTCTACCATATTGTTGGTGCACGAGAATTTGAGTTTTGCGGATACCGGGTAATGTTGACTTGTTTCTGACACTAAAATGGCTCTGATACCCACTCCTTTAAAATTTGCGGCCCCATCAAAAAACATTCTTCAACTGTCGTAGGTTTCAGAGATATCTTCTCCTACAGATGATACTTCTTCAACATAAAAATACGTTTTCTGTGGTTCGTATTTTCCTCCCACAAGATTTTCTGCGAGATGATTTGCTAATGAATGTCCCTTAACCGCCTTCTGAGTTACATATGAAATGTCAAATTCACTCAACAGTATCTGCCATTTTGCCAGATTCCCTGTAGGCATGGCTTTCTGGAAAATGTATTTCAGAGGATCCATTCTTGATATGAGATATATGGTATAGGCACAGAAGTAGTGCCTCAATTTCTGAGCTATCCATGTCAGAGCACAGCAGGTGTGTTCCAGCAAAGAATATCGTGCTTCGTAGGATGTGAACTCCTTACTCAAATAGTATATGGCATGTTCTTTCCTTCCCATCTCATCGTGTTTTCCCAAGACACAACTGAAAGCTCCATCTAGAATGGACAGATAGAGTAGCAAAGGTCTACCAAGTTCCGACGGGACCAGGACTGGTGGTGTGGAAAAATATTACTTGATTTTGTCAAAATATTTATGGCAGTCTTCAGTCCAACTTGTTGCGGCATCCTTCTTTAACATTTTGAAAATCGGCTCACACATCACGGTCGATTGTGCTATGAAGCGGCTGATGTAATTGAGACGCCCCAAGAAACTCATCACATCCTTCTTGTTCTTTGGAGGTGGAAAATCCTTGATAGCCTTGACTTTGATGGGTCTAGCTCAATTCCTCGGAGGCTGACGATGAATCCTAACAAATTTCTGGCAGGAACCCCAAAAGCACATTTCCGGGGATCAAGTTCAAATTCTACCTTCGAAGATGATCAAAGAACCTCCTCAAGTCTTCTATGTGATACGTACCCTTATTATATTTGATGATGACGTCGTCCACGTATACTTTTATTTCCTTGTGTATTATGTCATGGAAAATGGTTGTCATGGCTCTCATATAGTAGCCCCAGCATTCTTCAGACCAAACGGCATCATTTTATAGCAGTATAACCCCCACGGTGTAATAAAATATATCATCTCGACATCATCTTCATCCATCCAGATCTAATGATATCCCGCGAAGCAATCCACAAAAGACTGGAGTTCATGCTCGGAACAGTTGTAGATCAGTATGTGTATATTGGGTAACGGGAAATCATCTTTGGGACTTGCTCTGTTTAAGTCTCGGTAATCGATACATACTCTGACTTTCCCATCTTTCTTTGGAATTGGCACGATGTTTCCAACCAAGTTGGTTATTCGACCAGTCTGAGAACCTTATCTTTGATCTGCTTGGTGACCTCTTCTTTGATTTCAGACTCATATCTGGCTTGAACTTTCGTAGCTTCTGATTTACAGGCGGACACATTGGATTGGTAGGTATTTTATGAGCCACTATAGGCGTGCTCAAACCAGTCATATCATCATAAGACCATGCGAAAATATATTCATACTCTTTTAGGAAACGGGTGTACTCTTCTTTCTCGATGGTGACAGATGAATGCTTATGCGAGTTTTTTTGACTGTTTCAGAATTTCCCAAATTGGCTATCTCGGTTTCTTCCATATTGGACTTATTCTTGTTCTCAAAATTTTCCACTCCTCTAACAATTTCCTCGGGTATTATATATTCTTCTTCTATCTCCTCTGAGTCACTATCCTTATGTTACATTATCTCATTACATGTCAATGTTGTTGGTTCATCAGGATAAGTAATAATAATGTTGTAGAGAGAAAATTGTAAAAGATAAAAATAAATAATAAAATAGCAAACCATTGATAAATATCAAAATGTCAAACAAAAGAAATTTTAACGATCCAAATAATTGTTTGAAAGCAAAATAAGAAAATACTAAAAAAATATCTTCAAAATGCCCATAAAAACTGTTTCAAGATAAATGATGCTAGAAGCCTAGCTACCCCGGAACTCGGCAGGCCCGTGATGGTGTGGCGGTTCAGTTTCTGAGAATAACTCCCTTCTCCAATGTGTGGATGACGAGGCCATCCTCTTCCTCCTCCTCAACTATTGTGCTGCAGTCCATATCTTCATCTTCCAAAAATAGATTCCTTAAACCAGCTAGAAATTTCGTCTTCTTCAGATCCCCACATCATATCGTCCTGATAGAAGGATTGGCTCAAATGTGGTACTGGTTTCTCAAGAGGGTGATAAGGACCTCGCCATGGTGGTGACCAAATCTGATACTCGTGCCAGGTGTACTGATATCCAAGTCTGAAGGTTGTGCCGTGACGCTTTAGCTGTATTGGTTTTGCGATACCCTGGAGATTCTTTCCAAGACCTTTACCAGGTTCATATATTTCCCATGCCAATATGCTCTCTATTTTTTTACTCCGCCATTTATCTTTCTCCATCGTGTTGACACGCTTAATGCGATGGTAAGTCTCTCCACCCAACTTCCTTTATTTTCCATAACTGTAACAGTTTGATTGGTGTAAACAGGATTTCTCCCGTCTCCATGGATGATCACTTCCTGATGGTTCTATTCGAACTTCATAACCTGAAGCAGAGTAGAAGCTACAACCCCAGCAGCATGTATCTAGATTCATCCTAACAGAAGATTGTATGAGGCGGATATGTCTAGCCCTTGAAATTCGACATCAAACCAAGTCGGGCCCATCTGCAAACAGAGTTTGGTTTCCCTAATCTTGGCCCTTTGAGACCCATCGAATGCTTTCACGTTCATAGTCCCTACTCGTATCTCATGCAAACATTTTCCCAATCTCTTCAAAGTAGTCAACGGACAGATGTTGAGACTTGAACACCAAATCTATCAAGACTATGGAAATGAATTTGTCTTCGCAATGCACTGTGATATGCAGTGCCCTGTTGTGTCAACCCTTCTGGCGGCAATTCATCTTCGTGGAAAGTAATCTTATGGATTTCTAATACTTTTCCTACCATATTTGCCATCTCTCCACTGGTAATGTTGTTGGGTACATAAGCCTCGTTCAACACTTTCATCAACTCATTCCTATGCGCCTCAGAATTCTGTAGTAGTGATAGAATGGATACCTGAGCAGGGGTTTTGTTCAGATGATCAACCACCGAATACTCTCTTGCTTGCAACTTTCTCCAAAGATCGTTCGGACCAGTTTCAATAATAGGCTGCTTGGAAGTGGCTTCTTTACTTGTTCCTCCCAAATGCTCGGGCATATAGACCCTATCAGTTCTTATCATACCTTGTGTTGCACCGGTTTCTTCCATTTTCCCCTTTACTTTCCTTCTCATTTCTGCATCATAGTCCCGAGGTATAGCATTGTACTTAAAGGACGTTGTAGGCGCTACCATCACGGTAAATGGTGTAGTCACTTCTACTTCGAACGGAGTTGGCGTGGCTGAGGGTGTTGTTGCTTCAACCTCGAATGGAGTTGATGCGGCTACCTCAACTTCAATCAGTGACTGTATCTGTACCAAAATAGGTGTGAGAGTGACTGGAGGTATTTTAGGATCATTCCCTTCCTAAATCAGCCTGATTGACCCTTCCGGATCCCATTCTTCATCAGTTTCTATCACATTTACCCCCTAGCCCCTGTGATCCAGGAGAGGACTGTTACAGACATTAGGTACAGCCTCTTTCTCTTTTATAACCTTGGTGTCAATTAATGTCTGGATCTTGTCCTTCAGAGTGAGACATTCATCAATAGTGTGACCCTTCATGCCCAAATGGTAGGCACATGTCTTGTTTGGATTGACCCACTAGGAGGAGTTTTTCATGGAAACAGCGGGAACGGGAGTGACATAACCGGTAGCTTTCAGTCTCTCATACAACTGGTCGATGGGTTCAGCAATAGGAGTGTATTATCTTGGCGGTATGCGGTCGAAATTTAGTCTGGGTTTTTGGTAGTTTTGGTAGGCTGGTGGTGAGTGGTAGTATGTTGGCTGTGTGTTGTAAGTATGGTAAATGGTGGAGGGTTGTTGATAGCTGGGAGGTGAAGGCTGATATGGGGGTGGAGGTGCTTGGTATGTGATAGGAGACTTCGGACCTTGGGCTACCAACATTGCCCCTACTTCCTTCTTTTTAGATATATCGCCCGACTATAAGGCTTTATTCGTTGCCTGGAGTGCCTCAAAAAATTTTACCATTCCACTTTTAATTCCCTCTTCTATTCTTTCTCCCAATTTGATGATGTCGCAAAATTTATGGCTTTCAATGACCATCAACCTCTCGTAATATTGCGGATCCTGAGCTCGGACAATGAACGTATTCATTTACTTTTCTTCTAGTGTTGGCCTTACTTTTGTAGCTTCTGATATCCATCGAGTAGCATACTCGTGGAAAGTTTTTGTTGGATTCTTCTACAAATTCTAGATATAGAAGACGTCTGGTGCATTCTTTATATTGAATGTGAACCGATCCATAAAATCTGACACCACATTTACCCAGTTAACCCATTTCTTTGGGTTTTGACTGATGTACCAGGATAGGGCGTCTCCACTGAGGCTCCTCATGAATAACTTCATGCGGATTCTTTCATCTTTACCAACCCTTACGAGCTTGTTACAATACGTCCTCAAATGTACCATCGGATCACCTGTCCCATCGAACATTTCGAACTTAGGAGGTTTGTAACCCTCTGGCAGTTCTACGTCCGACTGAATACACAAATCCTCATAGTTCAAACCTTTGACGCCCTTACCACCTTCAACACCTTGGACTCGACTAGTAAGCTTCTTAAGTTCCTCCGCCATGTTCTTGATGAGCAGGTCCCTCTCGACGGATTCTGGTGTATACAAGGGTTGTTGTGAAGTGTGGGGTAAGGTTTCCATGAATATGGGGTTACTTTGGTGGACTCAAGGAATTTGGGCGTACTGGTGGTCGTTGGTTGATTTTTGGGGATCAGGGGTAGGTTGAGCTGCATTTTGAGGAGTGTGGTAGGTGGTAGTTTGTGGATACGGGGTCGGATGATGGTGATGTTGTGGAGGGGTTGGTATTGGTGGAGGATTAGGATTTTGGGGAGGAGTGGCGTATTGATGAGGTGCGGGAGGGTTTTGTGGGTGCTGATTTTGTGTGTTTTGAGGAGGCGCTGGGTTGTGGGTGTTTTGTTGGTTAATGTCGGGAATATTCAAGGTAAGGGAAAGGTTTTCTAAGTTACGGACCTGCTCAAGTTCCCCTTGTAACTCCAATATCTTCTGTTCTTACCATAAAACCAAAAAATTATGTACCAGAGCACTCTGACCATCTGAAGTTTTGACATTCTCTGCATGTGTAGCGTTGTCTTTCCTGATACCACTCATATCGTCTATTTTAGCTTTTCCTTTGTCTTTGGGATCACTTGGAGGAGTAGGAGGTGGAGGACCCCTAGATCTGGTGTGATATGTTGATAATGCCAGTATGTACGAACCAACCTTTAGGGATGGGAATAAACAAAAGGAAGAAAACAAAAAGGTAAACATGTCAGTAAGGAGTATTAAAAGGATATTTTCGATATTTAAACACGTATTGCGGAATTATAAACTCGCGTCCTAATTTGGGGACCTCATTGTGCCCGAGGTAGGCCTAGAGACATATAGATTTGGAGAAAATGCAATGCCAGTAACTGCACCATTTCATTAATATGATAAATAGACCAAATCTCTACTAAAACGACAATAATTATAAAGAGTCACTAATGGCATTTGCCTTATTACAATCAAAATATAAAACGAATCTAGAAAGCAAGTAAAACATCATTCCTAATCTACTTGGTCCCAGAGGGACCTTCTCCATGCTTGGCCTTCTTTGCTCCATCAATAAGATTCTCCAGGTCGCGCATGTCCAACAGCATATATGCCCTTGCTAGATGTCCTCCTTCACTGCCCTCTGCGTTCTGACAATCTGAGACCCTTTTCCTCATCCTTCCCTCAATCTTCATCACCCCTGCTCCAAATACTCCAACATCTATGTTGACTTAGTAGAGATTCCCCTCCACTCGTTGATTGCTTCCATGTCCACTTTATGTTGTTCTAAATTCCTGGCTTCAAACTCGAAAACCCTTTTGCGCATCCTCCTGTAGTTGACTTGTTCTTCAGTAGCGTCATCTATGACCCTATTCCTCAAATTAACCCCTGGCTTGACCTCTCCCTCTATGTCATCGACAAACCATGATGGGTAGAAGTACACATGGCCGACATGATACCGATCTGGTTTGATGGTATCTTTCTCCACAAGGATCTTTTGATACCACATGTGTTGTTCCTCGATCTTGAATGGAATGGCATTCCCCTGGAATTCTGTTTTGTACTGAACCATTTTGGAACCCATCATTTTTCCTGAAACCCATTATTTTCAAGAAACCTCGAGAAGTGGGTTTTTCTAATACCAACAAACCAGGGCTATCCCATGGGAGCCCAACGAAGCCTCTTATTTCTTCTAAAATGGGAGTCATTTCTATCTTTCCAAAAAGGAAGATGGCTCTCTTCTCATCCCAAAACATGGTGGCGGCCTCAATTAATACATTATTTGGCTGAATGACTAACAAGGAGGGTAAATTCCTGAGGACTCTTTTCACATGATTTTTGTCACTTGATGAAAGATTTTCCCACCAATCGAGCAATAAAGGTGGGATATTTTGAACCAAGCAAAACCTAGGGACTTCGTGCCTCATTTCTGCAAGAAAAATAAAGTTAGCCCTTTCCCCCTCCGGCTTTGGTTATTTACACGTTAATGATCAACATATCAGCATGTTTTTCTCCAAATATGCACAGATCGTGATTGTGTCCATTGGGATTATGGAAATCCCGGTGGACTTTAGACAAGGCTTGTCTTAGTGGCTTATCACGCGGAAAGCGTTCTAACCCATACTAGGTTTGGACATGATGCATGCGCAGTTAATATTAGAGTGGGGGTTTCTAGAAGACTCTAGACCGGTACCCTCAAGCGGACAACTTGAGAGGAACGGCACAGAACTGTCGACTGCATCACTGATCGATTAGTTTTATCGCAAATAATCCTTTTTTAAAGGGTGATTTAGGAAGAGCGTGGACACTCATCAAGTGTCGCTATGGTATTAATTACGCACAACTGGAATATAATGTGGAGCATGCTTTATGCAAAGATAAAACAACACGTTGTCAAAGATTTTGTATGATGAAGACAGTAAATGCACTATTAAATGAAACGTAAAGACATGAAAAGAAATAAAACAAGGAAGAAGTTAGTTCACGCAATGTGGAAGTTGTAATAAAGTAAATGAGGGAGTAAGGGTGGGGGAGAGACATGATGTAGCGATTCTTAAGAAATTTCTTGGAGTAAGCAAACATGACTAGAAATAAGGAAAACGCATGTTATGACCAAATTGAGCAGAGATTTGCATATTAATGCGAACTCAAATAAAGGGAAAATAGGGGGAAGGGTGGGCATGTAGCAATGAAAAGGGAAAACGGGAGCGGGATATTCATGTAACAATAAAGAAAAAGGAAACACGTTTATCAAAGAAGACTAATTTATATAGACCAAGTTTGCTATGGTAAGAGCCTAAATAAATATCCCCAGTAGAGTCGACATGTTGTCACACCCCTTTTTCTTGCGAAATCAGGTTTCGACACATGGCACTCTTTTAAATGAGGTGTTAAAAGAGAGAGTCGTCACCTAACGGTTTTAAGGTGTGTTAGGGCACCTATATGTATATGACTCGGGTTTAACCAGTTTGTGTCACCAAAGATCAGGTAAGGGCTCAAATTACCTCGAAGAGAAGGTGTTAGGCACTCTTACAGGTTCACAATTGTGGGTCCCGGCCGAACTCGAATTATATGAATTAGTCAGATAAATAGAGAGAAAATAAAAAGTTTGGGAAAATTCATTATTAAAAGACCTTGGGTAGGTACAAACAATTGATTTAAGGAAAAGATGGGGGTCCTGTGTTTTTTATCCTAAAGGATAACGTGAAACATAAATAATACTTCGTAACTCCCTCGAGATGGGGTGTTACTCGCATTATTCAGCAAGCACGGACTATCATCTCCTGCTACCCGATTACTATCTTTATGTTTTTACCTAAACTGCACTAGTTTATTTTAAAACGTACCTTATGTGTGCACTACCCGTCCCATACCTATGGCCCAGGAGGCATTTGGACCTCTATTTTGGGTGGTTATAGACTTAACTCAAGCTGCTCAAAAATGATAAATCTAGGAAACATACAAAACAAGTTGGACTTCATGTAAAGGCAATCAAGGACCCAAGTTAGCCTCCAAACTTAGACAACAAATGCACGCAAACAAATTCTCACATTAGGTGTTAGACAGTTTAAGAATTGAGGCAAATTAAAGCCATTAAGCCATGTAGACATGGTTTTTATGTGAACTCGGATACAAACGTGCATGCAATTTCAGATGTAAGGTGCCACTTTAAACTTATAGACATGATTTCTAAAGAACTATACAATTTTAGGGTATTTGGTATTGCATGTTGATTATGAAATTATAGATTATAAGTGATTAAACATATAGACATGATCTTTAGGTGATTTATGCAGTAGTTGGCAGGGGTAACCATTGGAAATACTCAGAATTACTCCGTTTGATCCTATGGGCATGCTTTCTAATAGTGGCATGGCTAAGCAATGAAACCGTGCTTAAAAGTTCAGTACTAACACTTAAAAGCGAGTGGTAATACCCTATAGGCAGGATTTCTAATGATTACTGATTGAAACTATTTTTTTATACTTAGACCCTATAGGCATGACTTCTAGGTGAGCAGTATGATAACAATAGCAAATTAACTAATTAAAGTCCAATAGGCATAATTTCTGAATGAAGATCAGTAGAACATAAGCTAGTATACTCTTATGGTTATGGTATCTAATGAATATGTTGTAGTTATGCAACAGTTATGAAAATTGAAAGAATGGTCATTGACATTTATTTCCTATAGGCATAGTATATAACATGAAATAGTTTGAACGAATAATTACTGCGTTTGTAGTGTAATAGGAAAATGATAATGTGAGAATGGAACATGAGAACAGGTGGGGTTATTTATGTCCAATAGGCATGATATCTAACAAAACACATGGAAGAAAAGCATGTTGAATATATTAAATACTCATATCATATAGGCAGGATTTCTACCATTTTCATGCAAACATGGAATAAGCCCATTTTTTTCAATTTTACTAATATCCCAATTGTTAGTACAAAATTATTACAGGACCAGTAATGAAATAAATTACAAAGTGACAGAAATAACTATAGTGGGCCTAAGACAGGACTAAAATATACCCAGCCCAGCCAGGCCTTCAAATTCATACCCATACAGGTTTCACCCTAGCCTAGAAATCACGATTGATCAAACACGGAAAACAATCTCCATTTACACAAGATACCCCAAACCCAGTAGCCATAGTTGATCAAAAGGTCCAGAAAACAGTCATTTACACAAGTCAATTGGCTTATTCAGTAGATAGAAAGGGGCAAAATTGAGCAATTAGAATAAAGAGGCCAAATAATCTTAGACCCTAGTGTGTCAGAGTTCACAAGGGTCTCAAAATGGACCCGGAGCAGTGCTCACACTAGGGAGGTTAATGGAGATTTTTAGGGGGCCTTGGCTTTCAGTAGGCCAAGAATTAGAGACACATAACATGAAGCAACCAATGAAAATAGTAATAAAGTAATAAGGTTTGGAAAAGCATTTGCAAACACTACAAAATGATCACATAATGAACATGGACTCAAGAAACAAGCTAACACATTGGGGCAGGGTGACATGTTAATAAGAAACAAGGAGCCTGAAGCTTATGGGATTACCAAGTTAATAGGCAAGGAGCATTAGGCTAGTAAGACAAATAGTTGTCACTAATGCAACAAGTTTAAAACCTACAGGATCATATTATGCTAAACATAGGGATCAAACAGTATAACTTATACAAATGAGGCAACCAGAATCATAATTTAGGCAAAACTAGTCTGAGAGGTTCCACTTAATTATTAGGGGTACAGAACTGGGTAGAGCAAAAATACAATAAGTGACAAATATAGTCATAGGAGCACACTACACACTTAGAGTGAAGGTTTTAACATATTAGGTCATACTAATAGCATAAGTTAATCACTAGAGAGGTTCAAAATCAGGCAGAAAACAGGACTAGGCTAGACAATCAATGCAAATACTCAAATTATCAATAACATTAAGCCGAACATGCTTCAAACTGTCCAAATTGCCAAAGTTAGATACAAAGACATCTTTAGGGCTAACAGTTTAGGCGTGAGACAATGTTAAAGAAGATCATGCTATAGGCAGAATTACACATGAAGCAAGTCGGGGAATTATACCAAATCATGCAATTTCGGAGAATATAGACATGTTAATTAGAACATAATGGAATAAACATTGCGAAGGTTGAGAAACTAACCAGTTATTGCTCAATAAACAAGAAAAGAACAGTAATCAGGACCCAGAATCTCGTATATGTCAAGTTCCCAAGGGTTTCAAAAAACCAGGGTAGTGCTCACACCCAAGAATGGTCGGAAAGTAGGAAATCCGGTGGCCTTGGATTTCAGTAGGCCAAGTTCCAAAAACAGAACAAGATAATAAACGAACATAGAGTAAAAGCCTTAATATTTTCAATGAAAATTAGCCATTCAATTTCTGTTTATAAGGGAATGGGGGAGGGGTTTATATAATATTAAGAATCAAACAGTAACAGAGTGATTCAAGCAATAAACATGGAAAATAAATATACAAAAGTCCAAAAATCAATTTATGAAATCTGCAAACCCTAGTTTTTCAAGGAAAGTAAATATTGACAGAATATAAGCAAAAACCAGACTCACAGTAGAATAGGATGAATATAGACGGAATAACACTCAAAAATCAGGGATTTGAACCGATTTTGAAGAGATCTACTTGCCATGTTTTAGGGAAAGTAAGAATCAACATAATATAAACAAATGTTCGGAATCATAGTAGCATAGGATGAATATAGACGGAATAACGCACAAAAATCATGGATTTAAACTGATTTTGGTTCGATTTTGAAGAAATCTGCTTGCCATATTTCGGAAAGCACTATAGAATAGTAGACAGTACCAGAGAGGGGTCGAGTATGGTAAGAAATAGCCATTGAATCCCATATTATGTGGGATTAGAAGAAAATTTAGGGGGCGGCGGCTAGGGTTCTTTAGGAGGGAGAAGGGGAATTAGAGAATATTAGGGCGGAGTATTAAAGGGGAGTGATTAGGGTTACGGGTGAGGGGATAACTAAAAGGAGGGAAATAACAAGGGTCGTTGATCTTAAGAGATCAACGGTCAGGATTAAAAAGTGAATGGGTCGGGTCGTGTGAAGCGGGTACCGACCGGGTTGGGATTAGTGGGTTGTTTGTGTTGGGCTGGGGTTATTGGTCTAAGATTATTGGGTGCTTTGGGCCATTATTTGGTCCGAAAATGTAGAAATTGGGGCTAGTTTTTAAATACCCAATCATTTATCAAAATAATTTATAAAATTGATTAATAAATAACAAAAATATTATTTGTGCACTAAAATGATTAAAAATAATAACTTAACGTTCTAAAAATATAAAAATTTATTTTCTTGGCATAAATAATGTAATTATACATGAATATAGGCTATTATTGCAAAAATATTTAATTAGCCTAAAATGCAAATTTAATTATGAAAAAAATGTAGTAAAATATTTAAAAACATACATATTGGTGTAAATAACAAGTTTGGATATTTAAATCATCATAAAAATAATTTGAAGAATAATTGTTGGATATTTATACAATAAAATGTAAAAAGAAATTAATTTAAAGCCTTTAAAAATTATGAAAAATACTTGTATAGGTTTATAAACTAGATTATGATGCAAATATACTATTTGAAAGTATATATATACGTTTTAAAAATATGAGGGAGAAATTGGGTATCAATATGGATAACGAGCAAAATATGATGATACATGAGAATAAGTGGAACTAGGGTCAAATAATATAGAAGCATCGCTATAGCATACTGAGATAATACTTGTGATCACTGCGTCTAAAGGAATGGCCTCTGGCCTGGAGGGGAAGCATAGCATTGAGCCTGACCGCCACCTGATCGGCCTCCCCCTTTAAGGCAACCTCTAGCTGCCTGAGCCCTACCTCGAGCTGGCTAGGTGGGTGGTGAAGTAACTGGTGCATAAGTCAAAACCCGACCCCTCTGATGAACTGGACCTCCAAAATGACGGGGACACTGCCTCCACACATGTCCAAACTCCTCGCACTCAAATCAACTCCTCGATGGTGGTGGGGACTGAATCGGACCCCGAGAACTAGATTAACTACTAGAAGAACCTAGCATAGATGAACCCTGAACTGATGGAGCACGATATGAACTCTAATCTGGGAGGGAACTAAGAGATGACTGGCTTGGACGGGTACTGTATGAACCATGGCTAGCTGATTCACCTCGATGAACCAGATAAGCCATCTAAGCGGTCCTATAAGGATGACTCATGTTGGTGGTGGAACTTCCCTCCAAAAGAAACAC
Organism: Nicotiana paniculata; assembly: GCA_005239505.1. Classification (NCBI taxonomy): domain Eukaryota; kingdom Viridiplantae; phylum Streptophyta; class Magnoliopsida; order Solanales; family Solanaceae; genus Nicotiana; species Nicotiana paniculata. The sequence continues at coordinate 73,282 of ML365780.1, forward strand.
CGTTGAAACCACCCAAACCACGAAGATTCTTGGCCCCCCTCTCATTATGCTCCTGGCTACAGACTTGCTCTAGTCGCCTAGCAATATCAACCACCTCGTCGAAGCTAGCACTCGATGTAATCTCCCGAGTCATGACGAAGCGTAGTCCATAGTTGTGTCCATAAATGAACCTCCTAATCCTCTCCCTCTATATGGGAACCAAGCAGATCGCATGACGAGCCAACTCCAAAAACCTTATCTCATACTGGCTCACAGACATACCCTCCTGGCGTAGCTGCTCAAACTACCTACGCAACTCTTCCATGCGGGTCTGTGGAACAAACTTCTCCAATAAGGGGATGGAAAACTCGTTCCACATAAGTGGTGCAGCACCGGTTGGCTTACTCAACTCATAGGCCTCCCACCATCCTAAGGTTTCCCCCGACAGCTGAAAATCGAGACTCCACTAGTCTCCAGAATACTCGCCGTGCGAAGAATCCACTGGCACCTGTCCAAGAAGTCTGAGCATCCTCTGACTCAGCCCCACTAAATGATGGAGGCCTGAGCCTCCCAAATTTCTCTAGCCTCTTCTGCTCCTCGTAACTCATAGGAGGACCCACCTTGACCTGAGCATCAGAAACCTGCTGTGCTAGTAGTACCCCTGGTGTCTGAAGTCCCTGGACCACCTGCTCTGGAGTACGGGCGGCGGGAGTCTAAGCACCTCCCCCGGCCTGAGAAGTGGCTGGCGCGGCCGGAATTGAAACCGCCTGAGTAAGGCTAGTGCATACAGTAAATATCTTGGTCAGAGCCTCCTGAAGACCTGCAATCAAATGGGCACAACTGGTGCCTAAGATGGTCCCATCGCCTCAACCACATCTGGGATATGCTCCTAAGCTGGGGCAACTGGTTAGTCTACAGGCGTCGCTCTAGCTGTTGTACGAGCTGCACCTCAGCCTCTACCGTGGCTCCGGCCTCTCATGGACCTAGTTGGTGGTACTAGTGGTCGTCTGCCAGATCTGGTAGCACGTTTCCTCACCATATGTGAGAGAATAGAATAGTAGAAATTTAGTTTTCGAAATTAACAAATCCGCACGACAAGAATACAAGAAAGTGAAGTTTTCTAAAGGGTTCGGTAGCCTCTCGAAGACAAGTACAGACATCTCTGTACCGATCCGCAAGACTCTACTGCACCTGCTCATTACTCGTGAAACTTATGTAACCTAGGCTCTGGTTCCAACTTATCATGACCCAAAACTCAACATGTCGTGATGGAACCTATAACAGTACTAGGCAAGCCGACAACCACAAAATCTGGGTGTCATTGAGTATATGAGCATCTAAATGATAATACAGTCTAAATGCTAAAATAATTATCTAGAAAGATAGAATATTGCAAATAAACTGAAATAAAGGAGAGTCGATCGAGGTCTGCGGACGCCAAGGCAGCTACCTCAATAGTCTCCGAACAGATTAAGCTCCAAATCTAGCAATTGTCGTGCCCAAAAGTACCAGGATCTACACACAAAGTGCAGAGTATAGTATGAGTACAACCAACCCAATTTACTCAATAAGTAATAGGATTAACCTTGGGCTGAAAGCGGTGACGAGCTAAGAAAGGTACAGTCCAAATCCAGATAATAACAGTAATAACTCATAGAGGAATCCAATAATTAGTTTATAGACGCTACAGAAATATAGACATGCTTTCTAGTTTTTAACATTTTGAGCACAACACAAATAAAATATGCCAAGTATGACTAATATGAGGAATGTCACATCTCGATATCTGCATGTCAAGTGTGCATGCTAATTGTAGTGTAACACAAAGATAAAGTGATATAAATACTCCTGGAGTATTCGATCTCACTCAGCATACTCATTCATTGGGTACTCCCAGTCACTCAACACTCTCAATCACTCAGCACTCGCAGTAAATAGGTATTTGTGCTCAGGCTCCAAATGGGCGGATCCTTCCCAAGCGCTAATATAATCCAATCATGGCATGAATCAATAAAGCCTATTACGGTGTGTAGTCCGATCCCATAAATTTCACTCACAATCAGGCCCTCGGCCTCACTCAACTACCAATCTCTCCAGTCTCTCGTGCTCAAAATATCATGGCAATCAGCCAAAGTTTAGAGGTGTTACTTACCTCAAACCGTGCAAATCTCTACTGTGACAAGCCCTTGCTTCGCGAATCGGCTTCCGAACGACTTGAATCATCCACAAACACTTAATACAATCAACACAAGTTATAAGAACCAATTCCATATGATAAAGAAAGGTTCATTAACAAAAGTCAAAGTTAACCATGAGCCACGTCTTGAAATTTGACAAAATTAACAAAATCAGAACACCATTCAACAATGAGTCCAACCATACCAAAATTACTCAATTCTTATCTCAACTTGACCTTCAAATCCTCATATTAAATTCATGAAGTTTCTACAATTTTTCCAAACCAAAACACTAATTCAATAGTAAAAACAATGATAGATTCATGTATACCAACCAAATTCGAGTTAGAATCATTTACACAATCAACTCCTTGAAAATTCCTTCAAGAATCGCCCAATTTCGAGGTCTCTAGCTCAAAATATGAAAAATAGGTTCAAACCCTCGATTTTGATATCTTAACATTGTTGCCCAGTGATTACACATCACGATCGCATATAAATTCACGCGACGGGAAGAACAAATACCTCAGTGGCCAAAAATACTTCTATGCGAACGCACCTTCAGGATCACGAACGTGCTAACCCAACTCTAATACCTACCCGATCGCGGGCCAACTCACACGACCACAAAGAATCAGCACATCTGAATCCCAGACCTCCCTTCCTTCTTCGCGAACCCGTTCATGCACCCGCGTTCGCGTAACAAAAAATCTCAAAACTCCATGACAGCAGACCATTTTTGCGATCGCGTAGACCAAATTCACACATGCCAGACCTTAACCTCCATGATCGCGAAAGAGGAAACTAGAAGCACAGGCATTAGCAACTTCAGTAAGTCTTCTAAGTCCAATTTCAATATGTTAACCATCTGAATTCCACCTGAGGCCCCCGAGACCTCAACCAAAGATACCAACAAGTCCTAAAACGTCATATGAACTCGTTAAAAGTATCAAATCACATCAAACAACACTCAAACCACGAACCGCACATTGATTCAAGCCTAATGAACTTATGAACTTCTAACTTCCAAAACAAAAGCCGAAACATACCAAACCAATTTCGATAACCTTAAATTTTGCACACAAGTCATAAATGATACAATGGACCTATTCCAACTTCCAAAACAAAAATCCGAGTCCGGTAGCCACAAAGTCAACTCTCCAAGATTTATCTTTTCCAACATTTGCCAATCGGACACACTCCTAAGTCCAAATACGGAGCTATTGGAACCATCAAAACTATATTCCGGAGTCATTTACACATAAGTCAACATCCTGTCGAATCTTTCAACTTAGGCTTCCAACTTTGGGATTAAGTGTCCCAACTCATTTCGAAACATTCCCGGAACCAAACCAACCACCCCAGCAAGTCACATAATAACAATTGAGCACAGAAAAAGTAATAAGTGGGAGAACGGAGCTATAGTACTCAAAATGACCGACCGGGTCGTTACAGGATATGGAGAGATTGATGTAGTATTTTCATATTTTATTTATAATGTTAACTTATTACGCTCTATTTATGTATGGTTCATTAAGTTTGTTATGTCTTACGTACCAACAATCCCCATCACGATCTTTGGAGAGATTTTGTGTCGTGACACTGAATTACCTTCAAAATATAATATATAATTATTTGAATATGCATGTATCTTGGTAGAGTAAAGGCCATGTTTGTTAATAAATTTTTTGACCTCATAAAATAATGGAGGTAACTTTATATTTTCAAATGCATCTCTCAACAAATCCAGTATCATAGTCAACGCCTAGTCACTTAATCCACTTACGATCTTTATATGATAATTTTATTATAAACTCTAGATTTTTATGCTTCCTACCTTCATATAATGTTTTATTTCCATCTTTGATAAAATCGTAAGTTACATGGATCATCCGTATGCCCCTCATTTGATATTTTATATGCACCTAATAGTTAAGATATTCCTACATCAGCAGCTTGGTAACTATGATGCCAAAATGTATCATTAGACATTGTGTCTATTGGATCTTATGAGTGAAATGTCTCTTACAATACATCTATATTTCAAGAAGATTCCACCTCCTTTGATACCCATTTCACTATAAAGATTTCAAATAATATAATTTTGAGGAAATTACTTGCAAATGAAATGATCGTGCACTATATTTCTAGTTTTTCACTTATCAAAATCACATTTAAGACATAGACATCTTATTGTTTCTCCGACAGCTAAATTCTTAAATACAAACTCTAAAAATTCATCCAAAACCGAGTAACTACTTCTTTGGATTTCCAATCCAGTATTTATCCATTAAAAACTTTCTATTTTTATAGGAGAAGATCCCACATCAATCAAGAAAGAGAAATCATATCTTACAATACAATGGGCATGAATAATTTAGAGTATACCTCAAAAAATAAATCCTCCAATTCCATAATTACCTTCAGATTCGGCTACTTCCAAATCTACTCCAAGAATTTAAAGAGATCCTTTAGACTAAGTTATTCCCGGAAATTGTAGCGGAAAAGAACAAATGAAGAACCCAAGCAAAAATGTAATTACAACAAAAAATATATGTATATAAAAACGGTCGAACAAGCAGCAAAAAGGGAGGACAAGAACTACAAATAAAAAAAACCCTAATCAGAAGAAAGAAAGAATTTGACTAATTAGAGGAGTGACTGAAATTATTGTTGATTTTTCTTGTTATAGTTAACGACAACTCTGTTATGTCAAGTTATAGCAATAAATTCTCTATTTGGAGCTGATACACTAATATAAAATTTAAAAACTTCATTGCAAAAATGTTTTATTTATTGATGGTTTTAATGTGGGAGGTTAATAACCTCAAACCTCCAAATATGGGATAAAATTGTGGTTGTTATGAAATAACGATTGTAAAGAAATAAATTGAAGACAAGTATAGATAGAGAGATTGATGTCTTATTCAATTTTTAAACTGATGTACATAATAAACTGAAATCTCCTCTAATTATAGAAGAAGGAAGTTGTTGTGTAAGCTGCTACTGCAAGCTGCTGTGTAAGCTGCTTGTAAGTTGCTACTGCACGTTGTTGTGTAGCTACTGCAAGCTGCTGTGTAAGCTGCTTGTAAGCTGCTACTGCAAGCTACTATGTAAGCTGCTTGTAAGTTGCTTGTAAGCTGCTACTGTACCAGATGTAGATAATCTTCTACCGAGGGTAATGTTTATCCATAACTGAGTACCGAAATGATAAGCTTCTTCAAGAAGCTTATTTCCAATAGAGTACCAAATAGATCAACATATTTACGGCGGAGTCCCATATGGATAACCTTCTTCGGGAAGCTTATGAACATCCATAATATAATATATATTTATAACACTCCCCCTTGGATGTTCATTAAAAGATAATGTGCCTCATTAAAACCTTACTAGAAAAAATCTCGTGGGAAAAATCCTAGTGAAGGAATAAGAATACACATATTTAGTAATACGCATTGCTAGGTGGCTCATTAAAAACCTTATAAGGAAAACCCTGTGGGGAAAAATCTTAGTAAGGAAAAAAAGAGTGAATCGCGTATTTTACTCCCCTTGATGAAAATCTTGTTTCAAATATTTGAGTCTCCGCATTCCAATCTTGTATACCATCTTCTCAAAAGTTGAATTTGTAGAGAATATTATCCACCACTATTTCCCATCGATTTAAACTAATCTCATCAAACCAAGAAGCTGTTGCAAGTCATTTCATTTAGTTGCTTGCAACCTGCCTGCATCAACTACTTGTAGATAAACTTCAATGGAGTACTAGATGGATAATTTTCTTCAGGAAGATTATCTACAACAGAGTAATAAATGGACATCCACAATAATATTTTCGTAATACTCCCCCTTGGATGTTCATTATTACGTGCCTCGTTAAAAACCTTACCAGAAAAAGCCCAGTGAGAAAAAAACCTGAGCAAGGAAAAAAAGAGTACATTGCATACTTTGCTCCCCCTGATAAAGACTCTGTGTAGAAAAAGAGTCATATCTTGCTAGAAAATTAGCAGAAAATGTTGTGTCAGGCCTTGTAGCATTAGCAAGATACATTAGTGCACTAATTGCACTGGGATAGGGTACTTCGGGACCAAGGAGTTCATCATCCTCTTCTGGAGGTCGGAACAAATACTAATTTACTTCAAGTGATCGAACAACCATTGGTGTACTTAATGGGTGCGCTTTGTCCATGTAAAAGCGTTTCAAGATCCTTTTCTGTATAGGGAAATTGATGGATAAAGATCCCGTCTGCTAAATGTTTAATTTGCAGACCAATGCAACATTTTATCGTTCCTATATCTCTCATCTCAAATTCTTTCTCAAGATATTCAATTTCCTTTTGGAGCTCTTCTATAGTTCCAACAAGATTTATGTCATCAACATAAACAGCAAGTATAACAAATTCTAATGATATTTTCATATAAAAAATACGTGGACAAATAACATCATTAATGTAACCTTCTTTCAGCAAATATTCACTGAGGCGATTATATCACATGCGCTCAGACTGATTTAAATCGTACAAAAACCTTTGTAATTTGATTGAATACATTTCTCGATACTTTGAAATATATGCTTCAGGCATTTTAAATCCTTCAGGGATCTTCATATAGAATTAATCAAATGAGTCATATAGGTTATCACTTACATTTAAATGGTATGACATCTTCAGGTGTCTGGACTACAGGTCCGATCCTCACAATCTTTTACAATATTGTGCACTATATTGTATCAAAAATATCGTCGACGGTCATTTGCTATCGGTTCGCAAGCGACATAAATTGTTGAGATCTTATTACTTTCTTTATTTTCAGGTACCTGAACTTCTTCTGGAGTTTCATGAAATGTTATGTCGTGGGCTCTTCTAGAGCTTATTTCCTCCTTATTATGATCATTTTGATCATTTGCTCCTATCATTTTCAAGTGTTTTTACCTTTGGAACCGATTGGTCTACCACGCTTCATGCATACAGTAAAATTCATCCTTCAGGGACTTCAATTTTAATAGGAGCATTCGCAAATGAAATATAATATTTAATTATGGATCAGCAAATGCTTCTGGCATTTGACTTGAATTATCTTCTGAGTGAGATAATACTAATGATAACTCGATTCATAGACCATATTTTTCAGTTGTTTATTCCATCACCCAAATGTTAGAAAAACTAGCATATATCCCCAATATTCTTTGGAAACATATCTATGTGCATTGTGGTAGAGAAATTAATCATATACCACACATCAAAAGATAGTAGTAAAAATATTTGGTTTCTAATCCTAAACCAATTGTGAGGGGAGGACTTATCATATATTATTGTCCTGATGCATACAAGTGTTGCTATATGCCATTTAGAAAATCTTAGACCAACACATGAGGATTTGTTATCATAAGCAATAGTTTAGCCTTTAATAGGAGGTATTCAATGCTAAACTAGCTTGGATATAAACCAGCATCATCAAGATCAATTATCTTGATTTCATAATCTGAAATTTATGCTCTTAATTGATAAAAGCAATTTCAAATGCCAAACTGCATGTTGACAATAATCGTATATGTAACCATCTCATATATGCATCTATAAGTGGTTCATACGATAGGTGAATGGGCTCATATTCACCTTTTATATATTTCAGATTAGGGTCTTAGTCCCAACTTTAGCTAGTATAAACAATTTATTATGAGAACAAGCAACACAAGAGAATTCTTGAAGAATCTTCTAGTTCTTCAGTATATGCTTATCTGAATTCTCAAATAGCTCATCTAAAAATGGCAAATAGAAACTCCAGGCTTATTGATCACGCTCAACTATGTCTTATAAAAAGACTAAACGGGCGCTGCAAATATAATCT
>ML365783.1:0-64854 GCA_005239505.1 Nicotiana paniculata
ATGATGCTAGTTTAACTACACACGTTGGCTTGTCTAGCGGGTTCAACGTTAGACGCCATCACGACCTGACGGTGGAATTTCGGGGCGTGACAGCAAGGGCTTGTGTTGCACCAATGACAGACGAGCAGCATGGCCCTTCCCCCGCAACAGGTATCACTCACAACGTTAATCATACAGGTGACGACACCCTCACAGCCATTTTGAGGAAGATAGAGGTGATGGAAAAGGAAAATAAAATGCTCCGAGACCAAATGAAAGAGCACCAAGAAAGGGTAGACAAAATACCAGGTTCCCCAAAACTCTTACCAAAAAGGGACGTCGGTCGGTTTGTTGAGCAGTTGTACACTGATAAAGCCGCACCGCACTCCATACCTAGAACCTTCAAAATGACGCTATACCTGAAATTATATGACAGTACGACGGACCTTGAGGATCATGTGACTCACTATGTCACCATAGTAAAAGGCAACGACCTCGCCAAAGAGCAAGTGTCTTCCATATTATTGAAAACTTTTGGTGAAACCCTCACGGAGGGAGCACTAACTTGGTGTTTGCAGCAGCTTGCGTGCTCCATTGAGATGTTCGAGGAAATGGTCGACAATTTTTTAACTGCCCATGCCGTAGCTAAGAAAGCAGAGGCGAGAGAGAATGACATATTTGCCATTAAACAGTCACCCGGTGAAGGGCTGAGAGACTTACTCGCTCAATTCAACCGTGTGAGGATGACCTTACCAAATGTATCAGAAGGAATGGCAGTAGCAACTTTCCAGAATGGGTTAAACAGGAACGGTTCAAGGGCGACCAAAAAGTTGTTAAGCCGGCTCATGAAGTATCCCCCGACCACTTGGGACGAGATACACAACGCCTACTGCACGAATTACGAGATGACGAAGATGACCTCAGCGGGTCAACTCATTAATTGACCTCAGTACAAATGGAATCCAAGAAAGACCAAAGAAACGACAACAGAAGACACCTTGCAGGTCCACAACTCAACTATGAAAGACATCAACCATATGTCAGAGTCGCCATCATACAGCCTCCCCGTCACGGCGAAGGCCCATCTAGGCCACAAACAGGGACTCACCGAAGTGAGAGAGGTATGCCTCCCTTACTATCTGCTCACAATTTCTATGTTTCTTCCTCAGAAATAGTCTACGCCCTGAGAAGCTCGGCCCAAAAATGAAGTGGCCGCAGAAGATGAGGTCCGACTCGAACACCAGAAAGTCAAATACCCTATGTGAATTCCACCAGGAACGGGGTCACAAAACTGAGGACTGCATCGCTCTAAGGCAAGAGGTCGTGAATATGCTTCACCAAGGACACTTGAAAGAGCTATTAAGCAACCGAGGAAGGGAAAACTTTGCTCGGGGACGCGAACAACATCAAGGTCCACCAAAACCTCCTTCTCCAGCTCGAACCATCCAAATGATCATCAGAGGGGGCGACGACGTGTCAATCAACAGCGTAAAATTCACGACCACCCACAAGCTGAAACGACCAATAACTCATGAACGGTATGACAAACTCGAATAAAGTATCATCTTCGATAAGTCAGACACCCACGGTTTGGTTTTTCCTCACTATGACGCTCTTGCTATTACTTTACGCATCTTAAATACGGTTGTGAAACGTATTATGGTTGATGATGGAAGTGACACTTGCATTATCCACCCTCAAGTTCTTGCACAAATGAAACTCGAGGATAAGATAGTTCCACACTGCATCATACTAACGGGTTTTAACAATGCAGTTGAACGGACATCTGGAGAAATCACACTACCCATCCTGGCTGTCGACGTCACTCTAGAGACCACATTACACATCATGGATTAGGACACTACGTGCAACGCCATCATAGGTCGTCCTTGGATACACGCCATGAAGGCCTTCCCCTCCATCTTATACCAAGTCATCAAATTCCCACCCCTTGGGGAGTATTCAGCATCCGAGGAGAGCAACGCACTTCCCAAGAATGATATCGCATCGCCCAGGATTACACATACACCCAGCAAATGAAAGGCAAAGCCAATGAGGCATATCAATTAACTGGGTCGAGGTTGAGCGGTGATGAAAGAGAGGACGTTATCAAAGATCTCGACCCCGTCCAACTCAATAAAAATGACCATGGAAATAAAGCCTACATCAGCCACAAACTTCAGGAACCAGGTAAATTCAATCAATCCGTAGCTAACAATGCAAGCTTGTTTGCCTTTTCTCATACGGATATGCCAGGCATCCCGAAAGAGATAGCGACACACAAATGGAACATCGAACCACTTTACCCTCCCCCCGGTAAGGCAAGTTAGGCAAAAATTCAATTCTGCAATAAATGAAGAGTCCGCGAGGAGGTTGAAAAACTGCTGGAAGACGGCTTTATTAGAGAGTCAAAGTACCCCCAATGGGTCACCAACGTAGTCATGGTGAAAAAGAAGAACGAAAAATGGAAAATGTGCGTGGACTTCACAGATTTGAAAAAAGCATGCCTGAAAGACTCATTCCCGCTGCCCCATATCGACCAGCTCATTAACGCAACAGCCGGACACTAGTTATTAAGCTTCTTAGAAGGTTACTCGGGCTACAACCTGATCCTCATGGAAGATGAAGACCAGGAAAACAGCACCTTCATCACCCACCAGGGGACGTATTTTTACAGGGTGATGCCCTTCGAACTGAAAAATACAAGAGCAACATATCAGAGGTTGGTGACAAAAATGTTCAAAGACCAACTCGGAAAAACCATGGAGGTATACATTGACGATATGTTAGTCAAATAAAAAAGGAGAGAAGATCACATCGACCACTTGAAAGAGGCCTTCGACATACTCAGGTGATACAGAATGAAATTGAACCCCAAAAAGTGCACCTTCGGCGTAACCTCGGGGAAATTCTTCAATTTCCTAGTATCACAACGAGGCATCGAGGTCAACCCTGACCAAATCAAAGTTATAGAGGGAATACCGGAGAACTTAGCCAGTAAGAAACAAGTTCAGAGACTGACCGGTCGTATAGCCACCCTGTCGAGATTGATCTCACGGTCCTCCAATGTATGGCACAAGTTTTTTAGCATACTCAAGAAAGACAACGACCTCCAATGGACCTCTGAGTGTGTAAATGCCGTGAAAGAGCTAAAGGCGTATTTATCTCCACCCCTACTTCTCTCTAAAGCGGAACCCAGAGAACTCCTCCTTGTTTACCTGGCCATGTCCGATGTGGCGGTGAGTGCGGTCCTAGTCCGAGAAAATAAAGATACTCAATCTTCATCTAATATATTAGTAAAACTTTAGTCAACGCCAAGACGAGGTATCCACACCTCAAAAATTTGTCCCTGGCTTTGGTCGTAGCTTCATGAAAGCTTAGACCCTACTTCTAGTGCCACCCTATCTCGGTAGTCACGACTTTTCCCCCGAGGAGTATTTTGTATAAACCGAGCTGTCAGGCAGATTGTTCAATGGGCCATAGAGTTAAGCGAGAATGATATGACCTATAAACCGCGAACGACGATAAAGTCGAAAGTGCTTGCTAACTTCATCGCCGGCTTCAGCACAAAAATAATTCTTGAAGTCGAAAGAGAAGATGCCCACACTCCCCTCCCAAATACAGGAACTATGGGTTTTGTATACCGATGGCGCCTCTAACACATTGGGGTCTGGACGAGGACTTGTGCTCGAGGTCCCGACATGCGAAGTAATTCATCAGTCCATAAGATGCCCCAACATAACTAACAATGAGGTCGAGTATGAGCCCGTGATTGCAGGACTAAGGTTAGAACTCAAGTACGGAGCGAAGCGAGTCATCCAACGATGCGACTCTCAGCTCGTCGTCAACCAAGTCACAGGGACTTTCTAAATCAAAGAGCAAAGACTACAAAAATATCAGGCCAAGATCTGAAAGTTGTTACCCGAATTCGATGAATGCCAGCTCGACCAAATCCCTTGAGTGCAGAATATCGAAGTAGGCGGCCTTGTCAAACTAGTGGCAGCCACTAAAAGCATAATCGGAGAAGGAAACGTGGTCATTATACTCAAGAAGTGAAACAGGTGCATTCGCCCTGTTACGATTCTTTTAGTTTTAACTAACTATTTTTCCAAGTGGGTGGAAACAGGTGCATTCGCCCAGATACGCGAGCAAGAAGTGATCGCCTTCATATGGAAGAATATTGTGTGCCGCTTCGGCCTCCCCAAAGAAATCAGTTCTGACAACGAGCCTCAATTCACCGAAAAAATATTGCCGAGTTCTTCGAGAAATGGCATATCAAAAGAATATTCTCCACGTAATATCATCCCGCAGGCAATGGGAAAGAGGAATCCTCCAACAATCAATACTGAATATCATGAAGAAAAATCTCGAGAATGCTAAGGGACTATGGCTGGAGCTACTGCCGGAAGTGCTATGGGCATATCAGACAACGCCGAAAACAAGCACCGGAGAGACGCCTTACTCACTAGTCTATGGGACTGATGCAGTAATACCAGTTGAGGTCAGATAACCAAGTCTAAGATACTCCCACGAGAGCGGGTCGAGAAACGACGAAAGTAGAAGGCAGGACTTTGATGAAGTCGAAGAACGAGAGATATGGCTTACATAAGGATGATCGTCCAAAAACAACAGGCAGAACGCTACTACAACAAAAAAGCCAAGGTCAGACCACTCAAAGTCGGGGACTACGTACTCAAGGCCAACACACAGGAAAGCAAGGATCCACGGGAAGGAAAACTGTGAAAATTTTGGAACGGCCCATACAAAATCACAGCAACAGAAAAAAAAAGTCATTTCAACTGGAAACGATGGAAGGAAAACTACTACCAAACAACTGGAACATCGTCCACCTCAAGTACTTCAACTTTTAAGGAAAAATGTTCTCCGAGCCGTACTATTTTTCCCTCACCCAAGTTTTGTCCCAATTGGGTTTTCACGGGGAGATTTTTAACGAGGCGACGTGGAGGACATTTCGAGTTAAGCACGAGAAGGTGAGGACACGAGTTGATCAGTTCATTGCCCGACCTTTCAAATACTTCTCCAGGCCATTTAATGAAGGGACTAGATAAACTGGGACTGGAATACCAACCCGAAAAATATGTAAACTTCTCCAATATATATGTAAACAATGCATAAAAGTATAAGAAGTTCACCCATGTCTCCACCAATTCAACGCTGCACCAATTAAGAGTAATATTCGACCTCGCTCGAATTAACTCACATTCGACCTCGCTCGAATTAATTAAGAGTAATATTCGACCTCTTTCTAATTAACTCACATTCAACCTCGCTCGAATTAATTAAGAGTAACATTCATTCTCGCTCGAATTAACTCACATTCGACCTTACTCGAATTAATTAAGAGTAACAATCGACCTCGCTCGAATTAACTCATATTCGACCTCGCTTGAACAAATTAAGAGTACCATTCGACCTCGCTCGAATTAACTCACATTCGACCTTGTTCGAATCAATTAAGAGTAACACTCGACCTCGCTCGAATCAACTCACATTCGACCTCGTTCGAACTAATTAAGAGTAACATTCGACCTCGCTCGAATTTAACTCACATTCGACTTCGCTCGAATTAATTAAAGTCACATTCGATCTCACTCGAATTAAGTCATGCTCGACCTTGTTCGAGTTAACACATGGAAACACGACCATGAATAAATACAAAGTTACTCTAATCAAGGAAACCAAACGAGGAAAAATATCCAAGAGAAAACAGAGAAGATTCAGAAACAAGCAGCAACAATAGCATTACAATTCAAAAATATATCTTTACAAGGGGCGAACAGACGCCCACAAAAGCAAAACAAAAATTACAAAAAGTATAACTACTCAGTAGCACAGTCCCTATTGTCGTCCTTGCCGTCAGATTATTCGTCATCATACCAGGCACCTTGTTCAATCCCGTCCAAGTCATATTCACCATCACCAGTCCCCGGCATAGCAGGATCATAACCACAGGCGACCCGAGCTGTGCGCGCCTTAGCATGAGCATCCTCAAATTCAGCCTCAAAAACTCTCCCTACCGTCATCAAATCCCTGAATATGTCTAGCTGGGGCTCGACATGGATCCACTTCTTGTACAAATCCCGAGGAATATCTTGATAAGTGGAAGTATGAGAGGAAGACGGTCGATTCAACAACTGCGCCTTTTCGGCCTCAAGAACGGCAATTTGATCGTTAAGGTTCGAAACCTCTTTCTCAAGCCCCCCATTTCGCTCTTCAAGCCTTCCTTCCCTGAGCATGACCATCTTTGCATCACTCGCCCGCTCAGACTGGAGGATGCGAATGGCATCTTCCAACGCTGCCACCTTCGCTAAAGACACCACCTTTTTCTCCTCAGCCTTCTCCAACTCTACCGCCTTTTCAATCACCTCATCAATCAAATTGTTAGCTCTGATTGAACTCTGCTCAAGCTCGGCTTGCAGTGATGCCACTAGGGCTTGAAGGTATGAACACTTAGCCTCGACCCCCTTGCTCACTTCAAGCTCGTCCTCTTTGACTCTAATTGCTCCCTCGAGCTCGCTGCATTTGCCGATGACTCTCATAAGTTCATCATCTTTCTGCTTCAGCTCATCCCTAGGGGCTTGGAAGTTGTCGTCCACACCAAATCAGTTGTATATCTCATGGTGCTTGGCGTGGTACTCATGATACTTCCTCTCCATTTTTTTGAAAATAGTTTTCCGCTTCTCTTCTCGACAGGCACTCTCAATCTCCAAAAAGACGGTCTAATGAAAAAGAGAAAGCGGAAGAAGAAGGAAGTCAGTCTAATAAAAAATAGGAAGAATGTAAGGCACCGGAACTAGAAAGATCAAAAATTTACCTTCAAGTCCATTCCGGCTATGCCCTACAACAGAGCGGCATCGTCGAGCGTCCGTAAGGTTCTGCTCTCGGTGTTAGATAAGAGAAGACCCAAATAGGGAACCAAGTTCTCTGTATTCACCAGTAAGTCACGGTCCAGGGGGATGACTATGGTGCGACTGGATCCCTCTAACCTTACCTCTACCCGAGTAAACCCCTCAGTAAACATACGCACCTCTTTAGGGTCAACGTCACAACCGGTCTCATAGCTGTCTATGGCCACACTCTTCCCTCTTTTCAGCTGACGAAGGAATGCCAGCATGTCCTTAAGGTGATGGATCGCTCTTCGGCACGGCCTCTGCAGCCTCTGGTAGCCCGCCTTCTTCGATAATGACCTTGGGCAAAAGAGCATCTTCCACGACCTCTGCAGGCGGTGAAGCCACAGTAGCCAAATCCACTTCACCCTCCGATACAGCCATGGCCGGCTCAGGGTCGCTCCTTGTCGACTCCTCGGCTCCAGTTGCCCCACCGCCGACTTCCACCCTCCTCTTTTTAAGTGGAACCAGTCCCTCCCCACTCGGTGACGACTCATCTACCAAATGTAACACACGAGAAGCCGGAGTCTCCACCGATGGGTCCGCCACCTGTCTATTAGGTGTCGTGCCCCCCTTTTTCTCGCGAAATCAGGTTTCAACACTTGACAACTCCTTTTTAGAGAAGGGAAAAGGAATTGGTTGTTGGAGAGTCGCCACCTAACGAATTAAGGTGCGTTAGGGAACCTATAGCAAATAACTCAGATTATACCAGTTTGCATCACCAGAGATCAAGCAAAGGCTCAAATAACCTTGAGGGTAAGGTGTTAGGCACCCCTAGAGGTCCACAACGGTGGGTCCCGGCCGAACTTAATTTATGTGAATTAGTCTAAACAAGAAAAGCGAGGAATGGTTTAATAGGGATGGGGGTCCTAAGTTTTTTAGCCTATAGGATCACCCCGTACAACATAAATAATACTTTGTAACTCCCCCAAGACGGGGGTGTTACTCATATTATTCAGCGGGCACATACTATCATCTCCTGTACCTAATTACTAACTTTGGGTTTTTACCTAAAGCGCTTTAATCAATTCTAACTCGTGTCCTATGCGTGCACTACTTGTCCCTTACCTATGGTCCTAGAGGCATTGGGTCCTCTATTTTGGATGGTTCTAGACTCAACTTAGGTTGCTCAAAATTGTAAAACTACGCGACATACAAAACTTATTGAACTTTTCATACAGGAGCAGATAAAGGCTCAATTTAGCCCCCTCACATAAGGAAGCAGATGCACACAAAACATGTTGGCGTATTGATAGTTTCACAGTTAAGGACATTAGATCCTATAGACATGATTTCTACGTGATTCTGGATTTTAAACATGCTGACAGTAATTCCTACGTGATTCTGTAATTGCCTATTGATTTCAATTAAAAGCGTTTAAACCTATAGGCAGGTTATCTAGGTGACTTACTCGACAGTTGACAACAGAAAAGCTCAGAATTATTACTTACTCCTATAGGCATGCTTTCTAGTGGTAATTAACAAGGCATTAGGCAGATTCCAGTTTTAGCATTTGGCACAAATGATAGTTATCCCTACGAGCATGAGTTCTACATTTAGTAATTGAGATTGTTTATTAATGCCTAAAGACATGCATATTAACTAGGCGATTGTGACAAATGATTAAGGCCTATGAACATGATTTCTAAGAAAACAGATGTGAGTATGTTGTGATTTAAACCAGATTATTGCATTTACTAAAGGCATGATTTCTAATCGTGTGAAGCAAAGTAGGCAAGATATTAACAGAATTTGTTTGAGCCAAAATAAAATCCCTATAGGGAGGTTCTCTAACATATGTGGCAGACTTAAACATTTAGACAGATTTTAACACACAATTTCTGGGCATAAAACAAAACATATGGGCATGTTATCTAACATAATAGTAGCAGAATACCTAAAGGCATGTTATCTAACATAATAGTAGCGGAAAACCTAAATGCATGTTATCTACCCACATAAGATCAAATAAACCCATGTACCAGTTTTATTATCACCCCCAATTGTATTTACAAATAATTGATACATAACAGAATCGAATAAATTACAAAATATATAGACAATAGGAAGCCTGCAGCAGGCCCAAATATATCTGGATAGGCCAGGCCCTTCAATCTATAATATCTCCAAAAAACAGTGTTCATAGAACCACAAGGTGATTGACTCACTTTTGTTTTACTGCACAAGCATACCAAGCCCAGTCCTCTAGCGTGTCAGAGTTTCCAAGGGCTTCAGGAACCCCGAGCAGTGCTCACACTAGAGTGAAAAGATCAGAATCAGTTTAAGGGAAAATTATGGACCAAATCGTGGTGTGTCGGAGTTCACGAGGGTCTCATAGGAACCTTGAGCAGTGCTCACACCAAGAAGGCCAAGGACAGTACTCAAATTAGTTTAGCACAGATTTTGGGATTTAAGAGAGTGTAGGGCAGGATTTGGAGTTAGGCTTAAGGGGTAGGGTCGCACATAGAAACAGAGATAAATATTTTGAAATCAATAAGTTAGAAACTGACAAGTTTGAAACTTTATACAAGGGATCAAAACATACTTCACACGAATAATAAAGGATTCACATTGGGATAAGTTATGAAAACAGCATGCTGGTAATTAGTAAGAACTAATAGCATAGTGAACACAGGAGTCAAGGGAATGACATACTGACATATTCGAAAATAAACATAAGCGATACATGATGAACCAGTTTTAAGGAAAGATAGTAGACATACTTGGAGATAGTCTTAAGTACACATAAATAACAGGTCTCATCGATTAATTTACTAAGTTAAACAAGTCTACCACATAGATCAGTGAGCATATTGAACAATTGAGATGGAGAGGAGTTTCAGTGACTTACTAGTTCGAATGAAACAGGAAAAAGGTTAAGTAATGAGGCAATGATCATCAATAGCAGGGAACATGTTTAAGTAGCATTAGACTAGGGTACATAAACATGGAAACAATCAATCAACTAATTAAGGAAAGAATTCAGAATATTATTAAGGTAAACCAGAAATAACAGTGCATAGATGCGTAAAATATGCAATCACAGTAATTTTAGGGAATCAAACGGGTCTGAGAATCACAGACTCTTAGTTTTACAGTAACAATTAAGGCAAAAGTCATAAATAGATAGACATAATCAGCAAGGAAATAAAGAATCGAAAACCTAATTTCTACGCTAAGTAAAATTAGTCGGAATAATCAAAGGAAAACAAAAATAACATGCATATAGACAAATATAGGAAAATATTGAAGAAAGTACATTAACAAAAATAAGAATCATAACAGATCTGAGCCCTAACTTTAGGGCAAATAAAACTGGTAAGCAAATTCGCAAAAATCTCAATAGAATGCATATAGAAAGATATAAGGAAACATTAAGGAGGATATTCAACCACAACTAGAACAGATCTTAAAAATTTGAGCCCTAATTATAGGGCAAATCGTAAAGAAACAGACATGCGGAAACATAAAAGAGTTTTTTAACACACAATAAGAAAAATATTTAAATAGATCTTAAAAGATCTAAACCCTAATTTTAGGGTAAATAAGGAATAGAAAAATCCTCGAGATTCGTACCCCAAAATAATGCAGAATGAACATAGATGAAAAAAAGAGAAAGTTCGAACCAGATTTGGTCCGAAAATGGGGGAATCGGCTTGCCATGTTAGGCAAGCCACTGGGTTATACCATAAACAAGTAACCAGTAGCGAGACAAGGTAAATAAGGTAAGAAGATCCCTGATTGATTCCATATCTGGTTGGAATCAAAGGGAGATTAGGGTGACGGCGCCTAGGGTTTCAGAGGAGAAGAGAGGAAGGAGTTTAAGGGCAGCCATTTAGAGATAATGAGGGGTTAGGGTTAGGGGAGTTAAGTAAAAAGGGGTGTATTGAATTATGATCGTTGATCTTGAGAGAGCAACGGTTGAGATAAAAACTTAGACGGGCGGGTATTTAAGTGGGCATGGGGACCGGGTTAACAGATTTGGGCTAGGGGCATTGGGCTGGTATTTTTAGGTAGTTGTGCTGGGATAATTGGGTTGGTTTGGGTAGTTTAAGTCCAAATATGATTAAGGAAAATGAACTATTATTTAAATATCCAATTTAATTAATAAATAATTTGTAAAACATTATAAATAAATAATAAAAATATCCTTTACGCGTAAAGCAAGTAAAAATAGTTATAATACTATAAAAGTATAAAAGGATTATTTTGGTATAATTAAAATAATTATAGGTACATATAGGCTATTATTGTAAATGTGCAATTTTGATCTTAAAAATGCGAATGCAATTATGGAAAATATATTAAAAATATTTAAAACAAAATATGGGTATAAATGGTAAAATTAGATGATAAAATCATTGTAAACTAATTTGTGATGCAATTAATGAGTATTTATATAATAAAATATGGGAATAAATTGATTTAAATTTTTTTAAAATTATAGAAAATTAGGGGAAAAGCTTGTATGTGTTTACAAATCAAATGATGATTCATATGTGCTATTTTGAAAGTATATATGTATATTTAAAAATATGAGGGGAAAAATTGGGTATTAACAGGTGCCCCTCTTTACCCGGGAAAGATGAAAGAGTTGTCGGGTAAAGAAATGATGATCGATTTTGATTGAATGGGGTGATTTGAAAGATATGGGCCGCACTCTGGCTTTTGAGCTGCCTACTTATCCCTGGTTTTACAGGAATCAAGCCATGTGTAGTTCAGGATCCAATGGTGGAATGAACCGGTGGAGTTGTTTGTAAGAGCGGATAAAATATTCCGAGTGGGATCAATTGGGATTTGAAAATGGTTATGGGTAAGTGATACTGGGTAACGGATGATGATCGGTTACGTTTGAAATAATTGGAGGGTACGGGCATTGGGTGAGAACTGGAGCAAATATTGCTCCCGTTAGGATAACGGTTACCTTCCTGATCACCTGCAAATTCAAATCACAATATGTGCATATAGATTTTTTGTAAATTTAAACATGATGAAAATTCATTCGGACCATGGAAATTGTCTTTGGGACGGTGATGATGACGTCCTTAGACCATGATGTCCCGGTCCATGAGTTGTGCGGTAAAGGATTCACAAGCCATGAAAATGATGTTCTCGGGCTATGAAGATGGTGCCTCTGAACCATGATGCCTTCGAATAATGATGTGCAGGATTGAGAGATCCTTAGTCCATGGCATGGTGTCTTTAGGATGTGAGGATGATGCCTTCGGACTATGACGCATTTAGACAAATTGGCTATATATCAACCTATGAGATGCAGAGACATGATGCCGGAGATAAAACAAGACAGAGCTTAGTCTCGTGTAGAGTTGGGAGAAGAGATTAGTCCCGAAAGAAGAGAATAAGGCAAGGTTTGTATAGAGAAACATTTGTGTTATGCAAAGGGAGACAATGCTTAGTCCCGTGCAAGGCTTGGTACATTGCTTAGTTTCATACAAATGGAAGTCAGTGCTTAGACTTAAGCAAATAGAGAGGCAGGGCTTAGCCTCATGCAAGGAGAAGGCAATGCTTAGTCTTATGAAAATAGAGAGGCAGGGTTTAGCCTCATGCAAGATTCGAGACAGTGCTTAGTCTCGGGCAAGGAGAAGGCAATGCTTAGCCTTATGCAAATAGAGAGGCAAGGCTTAGCCTCATGCAAGGAGAATGTAATGCTTAACCTTATGCAAATAGAGAGGCATGGCTTAGCCTCATGCAAGGAGAAGGAAATTCTTAGTCTTATGCAAGGAGAAGGCAGAGCTTAGCCTTATGCAGATAGAGAGGCAGGTCTTAGCCTCATGCAAGAAGAAGACAATGCTTAGCCTTATGCAAATAGATAGGCAGGGCTCCGCCTCATGCAAGATTCGAGACAGTGCTTAGCCTCATGCAAGGGGAAGGCAGAGCTTAACCTTATGCAGATAGAGAGGCATGGCTTAGCCTCATGCAAGATTCGAGACAATGTTTAGTCTCATGCAAAGAGAAGGAAATGTTAGCCTTATGCAAATAGAGAGGCTGGGCTTAGCCTCATGCAAGATTGAGACAATTCTTAGTCTCATGCAAATGGACGAGTAGAAAATAAGAGCGAAGTATTCTTAGTTGGAGACATATTTATGTGCGGAGGTTCTGTTGTCGCGACCATACTTATGGCGATGACCTATTCCTGCATCCAAAGAAAATCTATGAGTTTTGCGGGGGAGGTTAGTTAGTGACTTTGTCTGCTTGCTTTGCTCCTCTCTGTTCAATTTACCATGGGTAGCATTTGGCTAAAAAAAAATTCAAAAGTATGCGTGTATGGTTTTCAAAACATAGTAATATGCAGATTAAGAAATCAATTAGATGAACCAGTGACTGTGACGTTATCAGAGACATTGCAACCTCCTTGCCATAGAATTCTGAGGGTCCTCCTCAAAAATTTTCCCCAGTTATCTAAATGATCTTCTAGATGCTTTGCATGCAATGTCGTTGGCTGAACTTGCTTCAGAATTTTGAGGGTCCTCCTCAAAATTCTGCCCCAGTTTCTGATTATGGGGAAAAATGGAAATTTTTATTGAATTATGACTGAACCCCCAAGGTTGCCTACGTATCCCCTTTAAACGGGAATCAGGTCAAGCGTAGTTCAGTTACATCCTATGAATAAATGCAAATAGATTTACACATAGTGTCTTTTGACTGCATCTGAATTGATGGGCTTTGGCCAGATTTCTCCATCCATTTCTGCGAGTATGAGTGCTTCTCCTGTCAGTACCCTGTGAACCATGTAAGGACCTTGCCAGTTGGGTGAAAATTTCCCTTTGGCTTCATCTTGATGTGGAAAGATCCATTTCAACACCAGATGCCCCAGTGTGAACTGTCTTGGTTTGACCGTTTTGTTGAAAGCTGTGGACATCCTATTATGATAAAGCTGACCATGACACATTGCATTCATCCATTTTCCATATATGAGGGCTAATTGCTCATAACGTCTTCCTATCCATTCTGCATCACTGAGTTCGACTTCTTGTATGATCCTTAAAGAAGGAATTTCTACCTCGGCGGGGATAACGACTTCAGTACCGTAGGCCAGCAAATAAGGAGTTTCCCTGGTTGATGTGCAGATTGTGGTACGATATCCTAATAAGGCAAATGGTAACTTCTCGTGCCATTTCTTGTGATTCTCTACCATTCTTCTTCGTATTTCTTGATATTTTTGTTGGCGGCCTCCACGGCTTCGTTCATTTGAGGCCTGTATGCTTTGGAATTCTTGTGCTTGATTCTGAAAGTTTCACACATGGCTTTCATCATATCACTGTTGAGATTAGCGGTATTTTCAGTGATGATGGACTCTGGAACCCCGAATCGACAAACAATACGATCCCTGACAAAGTCTGCAACGACTTTCTTGGTTACAGCCTTGTAGGATGCAACTTCAACCCATTTGGTGAAATAAACAATGGACACTAAAATGAACCCGTGCCCGTTCGAAGTAGTGGGTTCGATTGGACCAATAACATCCATTCCCCAGGCAGAAAAAGGCCATGGCGCTCTTGTTTCATTGAGTTTGTTTGGAGGCACCTGTATCATATCTACATGTATCTGGAACTTCTAACATTTCTGGACATATCGGATGCAATCCGTTTCCATAGTCATCCAAAAGTATCCAGCCCTGAGTATCTTCTTGGCTAGGACAAAACCATTCATATGTGGTCCGCAAGTTCCAGCATGTATCTCTTCAAGCAGTTTGGAAGCTTCCATGGCGTCAACACACCATAACAGCCCTAGGTCAGGAGTTGTTCTATACAAAACCCCTCCGCTTTGGAAGAAATGATTGGACAACCTCCGAAGTGTGCGTTTTTTAGTATGGTTTGCAAGATTCTCCTTTTGCCAAATATTCCTTGATGTCGTGAAACCATGGATTTCCTTCTGTTTCTTCTTCAACATGAGCACAGTACGCCAGCTGATTATAGATTCTTACTGGAATGGGATCGATGAAATTCTTGTCTGGATGTTGTATCATGGAGGACAAAGTGGCCAATGCATCTGCAAATTCTTTTTGGATTCTGGGGACATGCCGGAACTCTATCTTTGTGAACTTCTTCCTCATCTCTTGTGCATGATGTAGATATGGTAGTTTTGGTATTCTTGGTAGCCCATTCTCCCTGTACGTGGTGCACCAGCAGGTCTGAGTCACCAATTACCAGCAGTTCCTGAATGTTCATATCGACAGGAAAATTGAGCCCTAATATTCAGGCTTCATACTCAGCCATATTATTGGTGCATGGAAACCTAAGTTTTGCAGACACCGGGTAGTATTGACCAGTTTCTGATACTAGGACGGCTCCGATACTGACTCCTTTGAAATTTGAAGCTCCGTCGAAGAATAGTCTCCACCCGTCGAGGCTTCAGCAATGTCTTCTCCCACAAATGTTACCTCTTCGTCAGGAAAATACGTTTTTAGTGGTTCATATTCTCCTCCTAGAGGATTTTCGGCAAGATGATCTGACAATGCTTGTCTTTTGACTGCTTTCTGAGTTACATAGATGATATCGAATTCACTCAACAATATTTGCCACTTGGCCAGCTTCCCTATAGGCATTTGAGAGATGTACTTCAGGGGATCCATCCTTGAGATGAGATATGTGGTATAGGCACAAAAGTAATGCCTCAGTTTCTGAGCTATCCATGTCAGAGCACAGCAGGTGCGTTCCAGCAAAGAATACCATGATTCATAAGGCATGAACTTCTTACTCAGGTAATATATGGCTTGCTTCTTTCTCCCTGTCTCGTCATGTTGTCCCAAAACACAACTGAAAGCCCCATATAATACCTAAGGGTAGAGTAATAGTGGTCTACCAGGTTCTAGCGTGAGTAGGACTCGTGGTGTGGACATGTATTCCTTAATTTTATCAAAATCCTTCTGGCAATCCTTAGTCCAGCTGGTTGCGGCATCTTTCTTCAGCATTTTGAAAATTGGTTCACATATCACTGTGGACTGTGCTACGAAGCGGCTGATGTAATTGAGACATCCGAAGAAACTCATCACGTCCTTCTTGTTCTTTGGTGGCGGTTATTTCTGGATAGCTTTGACGAGTCCAACTCGATTCCTCAGCGGCTGACGATGAATCCCAACAATTTTTCGGCAGGAACCCCGAATGCACATTTTGCGGGGTTCAGCTTTAGATTATACTTTTGCAGTCGGTCAAATAACTTTCTCAAGTCTTCTATGTGATCTGTGTCTTTCTTGGATTTGATGATGACGTCGTCAACATACACCTCTATCTCTTTGTGTATCATATCATGGAAGATGGTTGTCATGGCCCTCATGTAGGTGGCCCCAACATTTTTCAGACGGAACGACATCATCTTGTAGCAATATACTCCCCAAGGTGTAATGAAGGCTTTCTTTTCTGCATCTTCTTCGTCCATCTAGATTTGATGATAACCCGTGAAGCAATCCACAAAGGATTGGAGCTCATGCTTGGCGCAGTTATCAATCAGTATATGTATATTTGGTAGTGGGAAATGGTCTTTGAGACTTGCTCTATTTAAATCCTGATAGTCGACACACACCCTGACTTTCCCATCTTTCTTCGGAACCGGCACAATGTTTGCTAACCAATTTGGGTACTCAACTACCCTAAGGACTTTGATTTCGATATGCTTAGTGATTTCTTCCTTGATTTTTAGGCTCATGTATGGTTTGAACTTTTTAAGATTCTGCTTTACTGGCGGACATATTGGGTTGGTAGGCAATTTATGATCCACTATGGATGTGCTCAAACCGGTCATGTCATTATGCGACCATGTGAAAATGTCCTCATATTCTTCAGGAAGCGAGTGTATTCTTCCTTTTCTGACGGTGACAAGTAGATGCTTATGCGAGTTTCTTTGATGGTTTCAGAATCTCCCAAATTGACTATCTCAGTCTCGTCCAGGTTGGACTTAGGTTTGTTCTCAAAGTTCTCAACTTCTCTGACGATCTCTTCAGGTATCACATATTCTTCTTCTGTATCTTCTGAATCACTATCCTTGTGTTGCGTTGTCTCATTACATGTCACAGTCATTGGTTCATCAAGGTAAGAAATAGTAATGTTGTAGAGGAAAAAATATGAAAGTTAATGATAATAAAACATCAAATTATTGATAAAAATGCTGAAATTTTGAACAAAATAGCATTTAAATGACTTCAAACAATGTTTTCCAAAACGAAATACTGAAAGAAAGATATTTTTGAAACAGAATGCTCAAAAGAATTGTTTTTCAAATAACACTAGTAGCCATGCTACCCCGGGACTCGTCTGGCCCTGGATGGTGTGGCAGTCCAGTTTCTGAGAAATGCTCCCCTCTCCATTTTTCTGAATGAAAAGGCCTTCTTTCTCCTCCTCCTCAACAATCACATTGCAATCGATATCTTTGTCTTCCAAGAACATGCTCCTTAGCCCTGCCAAAGCTTTTTCTTCTTCAGTTCCCCATATTGTATCGGCCTGATGAAAGGATTGACTCAGATGTGGCACTGGCTGCTCAAGAGGGTAATATGGACCACGCCATGGCAGCGACCAATCATCATACTCTTGCCAGGTATACGGATATCCAAGCCCAAAAGTTATACCATGATGTTTCAGCTGTATTGGCTTGGTAATGCCTTGGATTTTCTTCCCAAGTCCTTTGTCGGGTTCATACCCCGACCATGCCAGTTTCTATTTTACTGCTCCACCGTTTATTTTTCTCAATTACATTGACGCGCTCGATATTGTGATAAGTCTCTCTGCCCAACTTACTTCTATTTTCCATGACCGGAACAGTTTGATTGGTATAAATGGGATTGCTCCCATCTCCATGAATGATTACTTCTTGATGATTCCATTCAAATTTTACAGCCTGGTGCAAAGTGGATGCAACAGCCCCAGCGACATGTATCCAAGGTCGTCCTAACAGCAAATTGTAGGAGGCAGATATGTCTAGCACATGAAATTCAACGTCGAACCAAGTGGGACCCATCTGCAAGCATAAATTGGTTTCCCCAATTGTAACTCTTTGCGACCAATCGAACGCCTTCACATTCATAGTTCCTACTCGTATTCATGCAAACCCTTGCCCAACCATTTTAGAGTTGTCAATGGACAGATGTTGAGGATGGATCCTCCGTCTATCAAAACCATGGCAATGAACTTATCCTCGCATTGCACTGTGATGTGCAGCTCCCTGTTGTGGCTCAATCCCTCTGGCGGCAACTCATCTTCATGAAAGGTGATCTTGTGGCTCTCCAGCACGTGCCCCATCATGTTGTCCATTTTCCCACTGGTGATATTGTTGGGCACGTACGCTTCATTTAGCACCTTTATTAGAGCATTCCAATGCGCCCCAGAATTTTACAGCAGCGATAGGATGGATATCTGGGCGGGAGTTTTGTTCAGATGGTCTACCACAGAATATTTCCTTGCCTGTACCTTCCTCTAGAGATCATCCGGACCGGTTTCAATGATGGGTTATTTGGCAGTGTCTTCCTTACTTGTTCCTCCCAAATTCTTAGGTGTATAGATTCTTCCAGTTCTGGTCATCCCTTTTTCAGCACCAGACTCTTCCATTTTTGTTTTCCTTTTCCTCCTGGATTCGGCAACATAATCCCAAGGTATTGCATTGGATTTAAAGGGCAGTGTGGATGCTACCGTCACAGTGAAGGTTGTGGTTACTTCTACTTCAAATGGAGAAGGTGTAGCTGTAGGTGTTGTCACTTCGATTTCGAACGGAGTTGATGCGGCTATCTCAGCTTCGACTGGTGGTTGTACCCATACCACAATAGGAGTGAGTGTGACTGCAGGTTTCTTAGGGTCATCGCCTTCCCGTATAAGCCCAATTGACCCTTCAGGATCCCATTCTTCATCAATTTATATCATATTTACTCATTCACCCCTATGGTCCGGGAGAGGGTTGTTGCAGACATTGGGCGCGGCTTCCTTTGCTTGTATGACTTTGGTATCAATCAGTGTATGAATCTTGTCTTTCAGAGTTCGGCATTCATCGATGGTATGTCCCTTCATGTCGGAATGGTATGCACATATTTTGTTTGGGTTAACCCACTGGGAGGAGTTTTCCATGGAAACAACGGGAATAGAGGTGACATATCCGATAGATCTTAGTCTTTCATATAGTTGGTCGATGGGCTCAGCAATAGGGGTGTATTGTTTGGGTGGTCTGCGATCGAAATTGGGTTTGAGTTTTTGATAGTTTTTACAAGCTGGAGGTGAATAATAATAGGTTGGCTGGGTGTTATAGGTGTGATAGGTGATAGCGGGTTGAGGATATCTGGGAGGTGAAGGTTGATATGTAGGTGGAGGTGTTTGGTGTGTGGGTGGAGATTTTGGACCTTGGGCTACCATTACCGCTCATATTTCTTTCTTCTTTGATATACCCCCTGGCTGTAATGCTTTGTTTGTAGCCTGCAATGCTTCAAAATTGGTTACTGTTCCACTCTTGATCCCTTCTTCAATCATTTCCCCAAGTTTGATGATGTCGGAGAATTTGTGATTCTCGATGACCATTAACCTCTCATAATATTGTGGATCCTGGTCCCTGACGAAGAATTTGTTCATTTTCTCTTCTTCCAATGTCGGCCTAACCTTTGCATCTTCTGACCTCCATTGAGTAGCATACTATCGGAAAGTCTCCGTTGGTTTCTTCTTGAGGTTCTGTATGTAGAAGACGTCCGGTGCCTTTTCTGTGTTGAACCTGAATCGATACATGAAGTCTGATGCCATGCTTACCCAATTAACCCACTTCTTGGGATTTTGAATGATATACCAATGTAGGGCGTCTCCAGTGAGACTTCTCATGAATAGGTTCATGTGAATCCTTTCATCCTTCTCAACTCCCACGACCTTGTCACAGTATGTCCTCAAATGCACTTTTGGGTCACCCGTTCCATCAAAAATCTCAAACTTAGGAGGTTTGTAACCCTCCGGGAGTTCTACATCTGGCCGAATACATAGATCCTCATAATTCAGACCTTCAATCCCTTTGCCTCCTTCAACACCCTGGACTCGGCTTGTGAGCTTCTTGAGCTCCTCTACCATATTCTTGATGAGCAGGTCCTTCTTGGCAGATTCTGGTGTGTATGATGTTGGTTGAGTGGAGTGGGGTAAGGTTTCTAGGTATATGTGATTGTTTTGGTAGATGTCGGGGGTTTGAATGTAGTGATGATCATTAGTTGAATTTTGCAGATCGGGGATAGGTTGTGGGGTATGTTGAGGAGTATGGCAAGTGGTGGTTTGCGGGTATTGAGTCTGGAGATGTTGGTGTTGAGGGGGGTTGGTACTGGTAGAGGATTGGGATTTTTGGGAGGTGTTGCGTATTGATGGGGTGCGAGAGGATTTTGCGGACGTTGGTTTGGTGTGTTTTGAGGAGGTACTAGGTTTTGAGTGTTTTTCTGGTTGATATCTGGGACGTTTAAGGTGAGGGAGAGGTTTTCCAAGTTGTGGACCTGCTCAATCTCTCCTTGCAATTCTAGTATCTTCTGCTCCAACCGTAAGACCAAATCATTTTGTGCCGGAGTACTCCGGCCGTCTGAAGTCTCAACATTCTCTGTATGTGTGGCGTTGTTTGTCCTTACACCACTCATATCATCCTTTTAGCTTTTCTCTTACTTCTTGGATCACTTGGAGGAGGAGGAGGTGGAGGGACTCTGCATCTGGTGTGATATGCTGATGATGCCAGTATGTGCGAACCAACCTTAAGGGATGGGAATAATCAAAAAATAAAGAAAAACAAAAAGGTAAACAAGTTAGTAAGGATTCTGAAAAGGTATTTGCAATATTTAAACACGTATTGCGGAAATATAAATGTGCGTCCTAATTTGGGACCCTCGTTGTGCCCGAGGTAGGCCTAGCGACATGTAGATTTGGAGAAATTTAATGCCGATAACTGCCTCATTTCATTAATGTAGTAAATGAGACGAACCTAAAGCGACAATAAGTAAATGAGTCACTACTGACATTTGCCTTATTAGATTTGAATTCTAAAACGACTCTAAAAAAACAAATAATCCTAATCTACTTGGTCCCAGAGGGACCTTCTCCAAGCTTGGACTTCTTGGTTCCGTCAATCAGATTCCCCAGGTCGCGCATGTCCAGTAGTGGATACGCCCTTTATAAGTTTCCTCCTTCATTGCCCTCTGCATTCTGACAATCCACGACCATTTTCATCATCTTTCCTTCAAGATCCATCAAACCCTGCTCTAAATACTCCAACCTTTATGTTGACTTTATAGCCATTTCCCTCCACTCGTTAATTGACTCCATGTTAATCTTGTGATTTTCCAAATGTCTAGCCTCGGACTCAAGGAATCTTTTGCGTAGCCTCTTATACTTCACCTGTGCTTCAGTAGCTTCATCTATGACCCTGTTTCCTTGACCGACCCCTGGATCGACTATTCCTGCTATGCTATCATCCAACCATGATGATTAAGTACACATGACCCGCGTGGTATCGATCTGGTTCGATGTTATCCTTATCCACAATAATATTCAAATTCCACATGTGTTGGGCCTCATATTTGTATGGAATGGCATCGTCTTGAAAATATTCTTTGTAATGACCCATTTTAGAGACTCGCGATATGACTTGTTTTCTACCAGCTTGTCTCATGACCCTGATAGGAACATAGGGATATATGCCCCTTAATCCAATCAACACCAAATGCGGAACATTCCTGGATCTGATGATGAATTCGTTAGTAGGGAACCACTCGAACATCCAATGAATCTTGTCCTCGGTCAGATTGTTGAAAAACTATACGCATTCTATAGCATTCTCTGGTTGTGAAAACCTGTCTGGGATGAAGGTTATTCTTTTCGGATAGTGGAAAGCTATGTGGTCATTCCATGGTCTTTGTGGGAATATTGGCGATATTGGCCTCTCTGAAGATGTTCCAACAACCAAATCTGCAGCAGCAAGTTACAACCCTCAAAATGTTTGAACCCTTTTTGCAACAATCCAGAGCTCGGTACATTTCTGCTACAATCATTAGAACAATAGTATATGTTTGTCCTTAGATCCCTTCCATTAAAGCTTTGGTTACTATGGACAACCTGGTGTGAATCCTGTCCCCTTGGCTTTGGAAACAATATCACACCCAGAAAACAAATGATGAATATGAAAACCCTACGATGAGTCCAACCCAGGGAGGTGATGGAGAATTCATCATGAAAAATGCGATAAGATTTGTTGTGTCCATATCGTTCGTAGAGGAAGTCAAAGGGTACGTAGGACTTCTTCAAGCATGCCAAGTCATCATTCTTTCTCAGACCCATAATTTTCAGAAATCCCCTGGGAGTGGATTTTCTAAAACCAACAAACCGGGACTATCCCAGGGTAATCCAGTGAATCCTCCTATTTCCTCCAAGGGAGGAGTCATTTCTATATTGCCAAAACGGAATACAACCCTTTCTCCGTCCCAGAACATGGTAGCAGCCTCGATCAACATGTTATTTGGTTGGATGTCTAATAAGGAGGGTAAGTTTCCGAGAACCCTTTTCACGTTATTTTTGTCTCCTGGTGAAAGGTTTTCCCACCAATCCAGCTATAACGGTGGTATATTTCGGAACCATGCCGAACATGGGGACTTCGTGCCTCATTTTCTGCAAAATAAACAAAGTTAGACCCTTCCCCCTTCGGATTCGACTATTTTCACTTTAACGATTAGCATATCGGCATTTGTTTCTCCAAATAATGCACATATCGTAATTGTGCCCGTTGGGATTATGAAAATCCCGGTGGACTTTGGACAAGGCTTTCTTAGAAGGTTATTATGCGGACAACATATTAACCTATGCTAGGTTTGATCATGACGTATGTACAATTATTGTCAGAGTAAGGTTTCTATATAAGTAAGGTTTCTATATAAGTCTAGACTGGTACCCCCAAGCAGACAACTTGAGAGGGAAAGGCACGGAACCGTCGACTGCACCGCTGATCGACTAGTTTTACCGTAAATAAGCCTTTCCAAATTCAATAAAGGTAATATAGGAAGAGCCCGGACACTCACAAGTGCCGCTATGATATTAATTACGCACAAGTGGAATATGATGTTGAGCATGTATTTATGAAAAAGGAAAATAATACGTTGTCAAGTATTTGCACGAGGAGAATTGTAAAATGCAGTATTGAATAATTGTAAAGGCATGAAAGAAAGAAAACAAAGAGAGGATTTAGTTTCCATAATGAAAAAGCGATAAAAACAGGAAAGAGGGAATTTAGTAAGTATAATGTTGCAGTCAAACTAAACGAAGGACGGCAAATAAGTTCACATAAAGGGAAAATGAGAAAGGGATGTACAAGTATTAGCAGAATAATAAAGACATGCTTATTGAGAAAGACTAACTCCCAAAACAAGTTCATTATAGTAAGAGCCTAAGGATATCCCCAGCAAATTCACCATGCTATCGCGCCCCCCTTTTTCTCGCGAAATCGGGTTTCGACATTTGACAATTCCTTTTGAGAGATAGGAAAAGGAATTGGTTGTTGGAGAGTCTCCACCTAACGGATTAAGGTGCGTTAGGGAACCTACTACAAATAACCCAGATTATACCAATTTGCATCACCAGAGATCGTGTAAGGGCTCAAATTACCTTGAGGGGAAGGTGTTAGGCACCCCCTCGAGGTCCACAACGGTGGGTCCCGGCCAAACTTAATTTATGCGAATTAGTCTAAACAAGAAAAGCGAGGAATGGTTTAATATGGATGGGGGGTCCTAAGTTTCTTAGCCTATAGGATCACCCCGTGCAACATAAATAATACTTCGTAAATCCCCCAAGACGGGGGTGTTACTCATATTATTCAGTTGGCACAGACTATCATCTCCTGCTACCCGATTATTATCTTTGGATTTTTTACCTAAAGCGCTCTAATCAATTTTAACTCGTATCCTATGCGTGCACTACCCGTCCCTTACCTATGGTCCTGGAGGCATTGGGTCCTCTATTTTGGATGGTTCTAGACATAACTTAGGTTGCTCAAAATTGTAAAACTAAGCGACATACAAAATAGATTGGACTTCTCATACAGGAGCAGATAAAGGCTCAATTTAGCCCCCACACATAAGGCAGCAGATGCACGCAAAACATGTTGGCGTATTGATAGTTTTGATAGTTAAGGACATTGGATCCTATAGACATGATTTATACGTAATTCTGGATTTTAAACATGCTGACAATAATTCCTAAGTGATTTTGTAATTGCCTATTGATTTCAATTAAAAGCGTTTAAACCTATAGGCAGGTTATCTAGGTGACTTACTTGACAGCTGACAACAGAAATATTACTTACTCCTATAGGCATGCTTTGTAGTGGTAATTAACAAGGCATTAGGCAGATTCCAGTTCTACGTTTAGTAATTGAGACTGATTATTAATGCCTAAAGACATGCATATTAACTAGGCGATTGTGACAAATGATTAAGGCCTATGAACATGATTTCTAAGCAAACAGATGTGAGTATGATGTGATTTAAACCAGATTATTGCATTTCGTATAGGCATGATTTCTAATCATGTGAAGCAAATAAGCAAGATATTCACAAAATTTGTTTGAGCCAAAATGAAATCCCTATAGGCAGGTTCTCTAACATGCGTGAAAGACTTAAACATTTAAACAGATTTTACCATACAATTTATGGGCATAAAACAAAACCTATGGGCATGTTATCTAACATAATAGTAGTAGAAAACCTAAAGACGTGTTATCTAACATAATAGAAGCAGAAAACCTAAAGGCATGTTATTTACCCATATAATATCAAATAAACCCATGTCCCAATTTTACTATCACCCCAAATTATATTTATAGTTAATTGTTATTGACCAGAATCGAATAAATTACAAAATATATAGACTATAAGAAGCCTGCAGCAGGCCCAAATATATCTGGATAGGTCAGGCCCTTCAATCCACATTATCTCCAAAAAACAGTGTCCATAAAACCACAAGGTGATTGACTCACTCCTGTTTTACAGCACAAGCATACCAAGCCTAGTCCTCTAGCAGGTCAGAGTTCCCAAGGGTTCATGAACCCCAGACAATACTCACACTAGAGTGAAAAGATCAGAATCATTTTAAGGGAAAATTATGGACCAAATCCTGGTGTGTCAGAGTTCACGAGGGTCTCATAGGAACCATGAGCAGTGCTCGCAACAAGAAGGCCAAGGACAATACTCAAATTAGTTTAGCACAGATTTTGGGATTTAAGAGAGTGTACGGCAGGATTTGGAGTCAGGCTTAGGGGGTAGGGTCGTACATAGAAACAGAGATAAATATTTTGAAATCAATAAGTTAGAAACTGACAAGTTTGAAACTTTAACAAGGGATAAAAACATAGTTCACACGAACAGTAAAGGATTCAGACTGGAATAAGTTATGAAAACATCATGATGGTGATTAGTAAGAACTGATAGCACAGTGAGCACAGGAGTCAATGGAATGACATACTGACAAATTCGAAAATAAACATAGGAGATACATGATGAACCAGTTTTACGGAAAGATGGTAGAATACTTGGAGATAGTCTTAAGTACACATAATTAACAGGTCTCATCGATTAACCTACTAAGTTAAACAAGTCTACCACATAGATATTAGTGAGCATATTGAACAATTGAGATGGCGAGGAGTTTCAGTGACTTACTAGTTCGAATGAAACAGGAAAAGGTTAAGTAATGAGGCAATGATCATCAATAGCAGCAAACAACAATGCAGATTTCTGGCCTTGGCTTCCAACCGGGCAGGAATCAAAAAATAATATAGTAGTATAGAGTATAGAGTTTAGTAGTGGTGAAAATATTTTTGAGTTCTTAGTCTTGTTCTAAGGGGAAAGAAGGAAGGGGTTTAAATAGAATTAGGCTAGGGTACATAAACATGGAAACAATCAATCAACTAATTAAGGAAAGAACTCAGAACATTATTAAGATAAATCAGAAATAACAGTTCATAGATGCGTAAAATATGCAATCACAGTAATTTTAGGGAATCAAACGGGTCTGAGAATCACAGACTCTTAGGTTTAGGGTAACAATTAAGGCAAGAGTCATAAATAGATAGACGGAATCAGTAGGGAAATAAAGAATCGAAACCCTAATTTTTAGGGTAAGTAATATTAGTTGGAATAATCAAAGAAAAAAAAAATAATATGCATATAGACAGATATAGGAAAATATTGAAGAAAGTATGTTAACAAAAATAAGAATCATAACAAATCTGAGCCCTAATTTTAGGGCAAATAAAACTGGTCAGCAAATTCGCAAAAATCTCAATAGAATGCATATAAAAAAATATAAAGGAACATTAAAAAGGATATTCAACCACAACTAGAACAAATACTAAAAATCTGAGCCCTAATTTTAGGGAAAATAAATTAGGCAAAAACGGAAAAAAAAATCGTGAAGAAACAGACATGCGGAAACATAAAAAAGTTTTTAACACACAATAACAAAAATATTTAAGCGGATCTTAAAAGATCTAAACCCTAATTTTAGGGTAAATAAGGAATAGGAAAATCCTAGAGATTCGTATCCCAAAAAGATGCAGAATGAAAATAGATGAAAAAAGGAGAAAGTTCAAACCAGATTTGGTCCGAAAATAGGGGAATCGGCTTGCCATATTAGGCAAGCCACTGGGTTATACCATAAACAAGTAACCAGTAGCGAGACAAGGTAAATAAGGTAAGAAGATCCCTATTTGATTCCATATCTGGTTGGAAACGAAAGGAGATTAGGGTGACGGTGCCTAGGGTTTCAGAGAAGAAGAGAGGAGGGAGTTTAAGGGAGGCCGTTTAGAGATAATGAGGGGTTAGGGTTAGGGGAGTTAAGTAAAAAGGGGTGTATTGAATGATGGTCGTTGATCTTGAGAAATCAACGGTTGAGATAAAAAATTAGACGGGGCGGGTGTTTAAGTGGGTATGGGGACCGGGCTAACGGATTTGGGCTAGGGACATTGGGATGGTATTTTTAGGTAGTTGGGTTGGGGTGATTGTGTTGGTCTGGGTAGCTTAGGTCCGAAAATGATTAAGGAAAAATGGCTATTATTTAAATACCCAATTTTATTAATAAATAATTTGTAAAAAATGATAAATAAATAATAAAAATATCATTTACGCGTAAAACAAGTAAAAATAATTATTTAATACTATAAAAGTATAAAAGGATTATTTTGGCATAATTAAAATAATTATAGGTACATATAGGCTATTATTGCAAATGTGCAATTTTGGCCTTAGAATGTGAATGCAATTATGCCAAATATATTAAAAATATTTAAAACAACATATGGGTATAAATGGTGAAATTAGATGATAAAATCATTGTAATAATTTGTGATTCAAATAATGAGTATTTATATAATAAAATAAGGGGGAAAATTGGGTATCAACATTAGGTCTGTGCAGTGCCTGGGTCTGGGAAGAAGTAGTCGTCTGAATGGACTTGCTTGTAGGCGCAGCAAGTAGAGACCCCGCCATAACACTTGGTTGACGAAAAGTGGGGGTAGGAGCCTTCACCTTTCTCAAAGCTCTCCGACCTGACAACAAAAGCAGAAGTCAAGCCAACCTCACTACAGAAGAGAAGGGAAGGAAAAGAAGACAACATGATGGCCGAAGCAACAGAAGTTCAAAATAAACGACTCACCGGTCGCAGAAGGTTTACGCCCAAACTTCTTGTGGAACGCCGACCATTCACGGATCCCCACCGTATGGGGCAAGACTTGACTTGCCCAGTGATGAATGTTAGCAACCAACGAAGGAAGCTATTTCTCGGCTACACAAAAGAAGAAGAGGAATGATTAAG
Organism: Nicotiana paniculata; assembly: GCA_005239505.1. Lineage (NCBI taxonomy): Eukaryota > Viridiplantae > Streptophyta > Magnoliopsida > Solanales > Solanaceae > Nicotiana > Nicotiana paniculata. The sequence goes on from ML365783.1 coordinate 27,683, forward strand.
TCACCACCGAGATAAATAACACAAACAATTAACAAAAATACTTACGGGCGAAGTTCCACGCTCCAGGGAACCCACTGGGGTTTTCCAACATGCTCGGTCTTTATATAGAAAAAGTTGTACCAATATCGATGATTAGCCTTATCATCCATCTTCAACACTAATCCATTTCTCCCACGGTTGGCCACTTCCACGTACTTTATCAACATAAGGAAGAGTTTGTAAATATAGGGGGAGAGCTGAGCCGGGCAGATGTCATAATAGCGGCAGAATTCCTCCGCCAATAGAGGAAGAGCAAGAGGAAGAGGAAGATAATAGCTCATATAGAACGGATATGCTTAGAATGCACAATATCCAGGGCGATGAATATGTACCACGTCGCGACCGAACGGGATTAGGTCGATATGGACCGGGATGTTGTACTTGTTCCTAAGCTCAGCGAGGGCGGCCGCATCCATTTCGGATTCAACAGGTTAGGGCTCGTCCGCGAGCGATTTCGAGAAGTTCGACCTGACTTTGTTATTACGAGGAATTATTTCCTCTACAGTGGGAAAGCTTTCGTCCTTAGCGACAACGACAACCTCATCGCTGTGAGGAGGCATTCTCACTGCCAGTGGGATTGGGTCAGAAGCCTCACTAGAGACAAAAGGTGTATTGACCATTTTTAGTTACTTGTAAATGCATAAGATACAAACTCGAAAGAGGTAGAAGTAGCAGAAATCGTTCCAATCAAAAAGGAGAACAAGGGTGCGAAAACGGAAGCAACGGGAGCAAGAATACATGAAGAAGAAGAAGAAGGGAGGTATATGAAAATTCAAATGCTAGAAAACATAAAGGATCATACGAAGGGTTTCCAATCCCTATTTATAGAGAACATATACACCCCAGTTGAGAAAATCAAGCGTCGATACACAAAAATTGAAATAAAAGGGGCACGGGAAGCGATGCAACGCATCAGGAAGATGCGTAATAATGATGCATAATGTTGTGACGTCAGTATGAACCAACATCACGATAAGTAGTGGCCTGCATAGTGTCACGTTACCATCTCAACCGTGATCTTTATTGCCTGAGCTGCCCACCTGAATTTCTTGACTATAACTAACGAAGTCCGCTCACCGAGGTCGAACAAAAGACAACCTCGATAGGCGGAGGGACTAACTGTATGGGTCATAATCCGATCGAGGAAATTCAGCATGAAGAGGCGATTATCATGAGTAATTTGTAATTATCGCGAGAAATTTGGCCGAGGTCGACCAGTGATTAACAGAACATGTCACCAAGCGGTCAACCACGGCCGAGGTCGAGTACTGTGGGTAGAAGTAATAGTTAGTTTTGTATTGGGATCTTCAGAGGAAATATTCTATTGAATATTCTCTCTGTTTGTACCTTTAGGGTTCCTTGGGAATATCCCATATAAATAGAATGAGAGATAAGGCCAATGGCATGTAATATTCTATATGATAAGAACTCTTTTGGAAAGCAAGCTCTCTAGATAAATACAAAAAATACATTTCTAACGAGATTCGTCTTTTTGGATTATTCCTTGTCATTTCCATCAGATCCGAGAAAGTCTTCAATATTCTCATATATTCTTGTCATTTATCATTGTTAGAGGAAGTAATCATCCACCTTATTCAATATAAGGTGAATATTCCTCTTTATTTACATTTGGTGTCATTTATTACTATTTAATATATGATATTTCTAACACATTATTGCATTCGACGCATTTAATACCTAGTGCATTAAATTTGCCTCGACGCTGTCCATTTCTCTTACATTGCTTAACCCAGATTTGAAGTTATTATCTTTAACTAGGATTAAATTCTTAAATAATTGATTAATTAGTTTAGCCAAAGATCATCACTTTTTGGTCAAACAAAATTATGATTGGTTCTAGAATCACTTATATTAACGCAAAATCAACCAAATACGAGATTAGTAATTTCATATTTTATCAAAAGATTGTTGTCCATTTTTTCATGAATTTAATTACACGTTATCACGGCTTTATAGGAAATTGCTCTTGTTGGCGCGACTATTAGACGTTTTCTTGCATCTAATATTGTGTGTAGTGCTGATACTTATGTTGTTATATACTCGTGTCCAGTTCCCATATATATATATATAGAACGTTTATTATTTGAATGTTTAGAACGTTTGAATAGTAGCTAACATTTTAAGTTAATTATTTTACTTTTCTTCTAGTTGTTTGTATTACTCGATAAGTTTACCTTTTTGACTTATATTTCTATTGTTTTTGTAGTAGATCATTTGCTTTGTTTAGAATATTTTTAGGAGCTTGGGTTAGAAAATCTCCTCGAATTTCCTTGGTTGCAGTCCTTTGATAAGGAAGTATTCCTTTAACTGGGCTGTTGTAGGACATATAAAATAGGTGTTATTTGCACATCATATCCTTTTACAATTTGTTTTTTGATAATACACTAGGCATTGTGCCTAGGGATGATTTTCATATATATAAAAGTAAAAGTACAACAATGGAGGGGGACATAAACCTCACCTCCTAAGATGAAAGAACACTTGATCATCAAATTATGACAATCAAGTGAACCCTGAATGCACTGGTAAGTTAGACCTATAATGATGAACCAATTGTCTATCCAACATTGATAGACAAATTGGTGTACAAAAACAAAGTGAAGTAATCCTAGGTCAACTATACAATCATGCACAACTAATCCTAAAACTATTAAATTGGTGAATGGAAAGATATCCTTCCATATACAACAAGTTCTACATCTAGAAAAGGAGTAAAAGCTGTAGAAATTCCTTAAGAAAGTTGACAAAAACCATGTAAATGTAGAGGAGATTATCTTCAACTTTTCTTTGACATTGAGGTCAAAGAAAGCTAAGTTGAAGACAAGCATAAAAAAGGCCAATTCATATGTGCAAAGGAGCTGTTGCTGACTACTGTGTATGGCAGGGGAGAGTGAACATTTTTATGCTTTTGACATCCAAAGTCTAAGGCCAGAAATCAGAGCTGGTGATTTCTGGCTTCTGGAACTCTTTATTTGTTGCTGATAATTGGTGAAGAAACGATGCAATAAAGCTAGGTCTGGGACCCTAGGTGTGTCATGTTGAGAACTTAGAGTGGTGGCAATGAACTGAAGAAGGAGCTGTTGCAGAGATGCTATAGTGAGGGAGGCTAGCTGTTGTTATGATGGCAGCTGTGTTGGTATCTTCTGGTGGTGGTTGGTGTGCAGGGAAGGGACAACATTTGTGAGGTTGTTGGTGTTCATATTCTGTAGGCATCATAAAAATGTTGTCCATAGAGTCATGCTTCCAGATGTTGGGAGTGAATTGATCTGTGTGTGTAGAACTAAGTTGAGTGTCTCGAGTGAGTTGATGCACTTCCAGTAGAATGAGCATCTGTGATGCTAATACCACACACTGAGAGTGCTTCAACTGACTAAGCCTACTTATTGTACCTACAAAATTGAACAAACAGGTTAGCGAAACTAGAGCTTCAGGGATCCTAACTCTGGGTAGGGTACTCTGCTGCCAGGTTCTTGTGGGGGATGGGAACAGAGATTTAATATGATGTGTTATTGGATGTATATGAGAGAGTATTCTTGAGATTATAAAGATGGGGATCTCTAGTCCTTCCTAGGCAGCTACTGTCGGGTTCTTGTGGATACTGAAGCTTGATGTCTGGTTGTTGTTATGGTTAGGAAGGTGTGTTGAGGATGGAAGTTCACAACTGGGTGGGGTGATGCCGTGTTGATTCATGGGGTTTTGATCATGTGGCTTATTGGTGGCATGGTTGACTACAATAATTTTTGGTGAGAGGAGTTTTGGGTGACAAACTGGGGCTGCAATTCCATGATGGCATTGATGATTTATTCCAAAACACAGGTACACCTCCAGTAGAATGAGTATCATAGATACTGATACCACTAACTGGAGTTTTAGTAGGTATGGACTCGTACAGAGAATTGAGGTACCTGCAAAACAAAAAAAATTGTTAGAGAAAAACTAGGATTTTTTGCCCTGGTCGTTGATTTTCTTTTTCATGTGGGAATTCTGGATGTTTGCAATCAAGTTTTTGTGTGGACTGAAGCAAAAGAAAATAAACAGGTGGGTTTGATGTAAATGGCAGACATTTGGATTGTTAGGTTTGCTCCCTTTATGCCTCTGAGGTCAACCATATCCAATGGAGTAATAGTGGGCTAGATGTGGTAGTAGTTGAACCATGTTGATCTGTTTGTGCCTGAAAGCTGGTGTACCATTTTGGTCCAGTAGGATCTGACCTTTAATATGGGTAGGTAGATCCAATTGGTTGTGGTAGTGTTCAGCGAGGTGAGGGTGTGACTGAGTTTGGATAGGGAGTCTGTTGGGCAGTTAGCTTCTCTGTAGACATGGGAATAGATGATTGCTTCACATTGTTGACACTTTTATCTGAGCTTTTGGATATCAATGGAAAGGTTCCATGGTATGGTTGGGTTTTTTGTTAACCAATGGATAAGTAGGTTAGAATCTGCATCTAGATGGACTTTGGTGTATCCATTTTCCATACACTAGTTGATGCCAATGACCGCATCATGTGTTTCTACCTGATTATTGGTTCCTTCCCCTAGAGGGCATGATATGGCATGAATAAATTCACCTTGGTGAACCCTGATGATCATTCCTGCTCCAATTTTTCCAGGATTTCCCAAAGCATTGCCATCACTATTTATTTTGACAAAATCAAATTCTGGTTTTGTCCAACAAACTTTCTGCACCTTTGTAATGTGGTTGAGGTTGTCAATAAACTGGAAGAGTTCTGGACATTTCATTAGCCAGTCTATATTCTCATGAGAGGATTTGAGGAGAAGATTGATATCTGAATCAATTGAGTAGCATGTCCTGATTAAGGATGATTTTCTTCCACCAAACTTGGAACTGCATCTATTTTTCCAGAGGTTCCAGCATATGATGATGGGCAGAGTGTCAAGAATTAGCTTATGCACTGCATTTGTCCTCTTCAGCATTCCCCATTTAATGATCAACATTCTGAGAGACATGAGGTTTGTTCTAATGCCCATAGCAGAGGCATAGGTATTCCAGACAATTCTTGCAAAGTTTCCAGTACTAAAGATATGGTTCACTGATTCAGCACCATGATTTATGCACCATACACATATGTTTGCAGTTGGAGGACCAAATTTAGCAGTTCTATCATCAGTGGGGAGTTTGTTTCTGAGGGATATCCAAAGGCAAAAGGATCATTTGAAAGGGATTTTTTTGGGCCATGTTAGCTTATTGTTGAGGAGCAAGGGTTTTTTCTATCTTATCACATGCCAGGAAGAGGCACAGGTGAAATTACTAGAGACAGTTGGAGTCTAGATTGGCTTATCTGGTTCAATAGGATTGAAGTGAATGGGCACTTGAGTGATAACAAGGATTAGGTGAGGGGGGACTACTTCATTCAGCTATGTATATCCCAGTTGCCAGAAATCCAGAAATAGGAGACCTTGGTGCTGCCAGGTCTGCCTCCTTGAAGTCTGTGAATAGCCAAATTCCCAGAACCCAATCAATTGTCCCACCAGAATGAAGAATTGCCTGAGTGTAGTCTCCATTAAATGTGTATCTCATCTTCTTTTTTATTTGTCATCATCTTTTTCCAAGCATGTGATTGTCCAGAAGACCACTTATTAAAAATGGAGTGGGATCTCTGACAATACTTTGCAGTTAAGAATTTGCTCCAAAGGGTATCCTTGGTTTTGAACCACCACCATTGTTTAAGTTTCAGGGATTTGCAAACATCTTTCATGGCTATGAATCCAATTCCACCCTCATGTGGGTAAGCTAATTTTTCCATGATTCCCAGTGGTATTTATTCTTGTTCTGATCCATTCCCCAAAAGAAGTTGGCTGCAAGTTTTTCAATCTGCTTGATCACAACTTTGGGAGGGGAAACTACAGATAATAGGTGGATGGGGAGGGACTGGAGTACATGCTTGACAAGAGTTGCCCTACCCCCATGAGATACGAGTTTGCCATTCCATCCCCTAATCCTTCCAACTAATTTGGAAGTGATGGAGTTAAAATGGATGATACTCTTCCTACCAGTGTATAAAGGGCAACCAAGATAGGTAAGAGTAGAGTCTTTCTAGATAAACATGTGATTTGTTGAATCCTTCTGATGGTGTATTGAAATGCACAGGGGGAGGTCATGAAGTGACTCTTATTCTTGTTGATCAATTGACCAGATGTGTTTTCATAAGCCTGAAGGATGTCCATGAATTTATGCAGAGAAGCCCTACCCCAAGAGGTAAATATTATGATGTCATCAGCAAAACTGAGATAAGTTACCTGAGGGCCTCTTCTCTCCATATAGAAACTATTAAAGAACTGTTCATGAGTGATCCCATTCAACATTCTGGATAAAAACTCAGCACCTAATATGAAGAGAGTAGGTGCCAGAGGATCCCCTTGCTTCAGCCCTCTCGTTGAGTGAAAGAAACCACATCTTGAATCAATTACAATTACTGAGTACCAGTTGTTAGAGAGGGTTCTCCAAACCATGTTAATCATTTTTTAACTTAAGCCAAGCCTTCTCATTATGATGAAAGTGAAGGTCCAGGGGACCCTATCATATTCCTTTGCCATATCCAACTTAATCACAAAATTGGCTCCCACATTTTGTTTTTTCATACCTTGGACAATTTCCTTGGCTAGCATTATATTCTCAGAGATGCTTCTGCCCTTGAAAAATCCTGTTTGGTTGGGGGATATGACTCTGGGCAGGATTGGGTAAAGTCTAGAACAAATGACTTTAGAGATAATTCTGTTTATGAAGTTACTCAGGCTAATTGGTCTAAATTCTGATAGAGAGTTTGGGAATTCAACTTTGGGGAGGAGAACTAAGCAGGCTTGTGTCATGTACCTGGTCATACAGTGACCACAGAAAAAGGCATTAATCACATTAAAGAGGTCCTACTTGATGATCTCCCAACAGTGTTGATAGAATTTCCCATTCAAGCCATTTGGGCATGCAGCACTAGTTGGATTCATTGAGAAAACCACATCATGAACTTCCTCCATGGTGGGATCTTTGTTTAGAGATTCATTATCTTCAGTTGTAACTAGGGAAGGAATACATGATAGCAGTTCTTCCCTAATCACACCACCAGGATCTGTGAAAAGATTTTGAAAATGATTGCATGTTGCTTCTCCAATTGCCTCATCTCCTTGGATCCAGTCATTATACTCATATTTAATCTTGTGGATAAATAGTTTACTTCTTCTTCCCATGATTAAATTGTGGAAATATCTGTATTTAGCATCACCCTCTTTAAACCATTGCAACTGTGTTTTTTGTTTCAAGACTAACTCCTCAGTTTTCAAATATTTGGTATATTGTGCTTTGAGTTCGTGAAGGGTTGTTCTGTCAGAGTCTCTGTTGGTTTATGCCCATATTTCTTCTGCTTGTTTGACCTTATCTTCATATTCTCTGAGCTTCTCAAAGATATCACTGTATTGTTGTCTAGACCACTTACTCAGTTCAGACACAAGGTTTTGATTTTTTGGTGAAAGATTCACATTAGATTTCCATGAAAATTCCTATTCCAAATTGACTGAACCAGAGGCAGGAAGGATTCATTTACAGTCCAGATGTTCAAGAACTTAAAGCACCTTCTTGCATTGTCAGGTCTAACAGGCATCTCCATGAGCAAAGGAGAGTGATCTAAGCCTGTAGATGCTAATAGGAGATGGTAGTGGCAGGAAAGGATGTTAGAAAATTGTCATTGGCTAGACCTCTATCAAGTCTTTTCCAAACAATGGAACATGGACCTCTGCCATTGGACCATGTGTACTTTGGTCCATATAAGCCAAGGTCGGTGAGCCCATAATCTTTAAGCATACTTAAGAAGCCAATGATTTTGCTGATTTGGTATGGGATGCCACCTATTTTCTCTTCAATGGATGCAATGACATTAAAGTCTCCAATGAAACACCAAGGAGTAGAGAGGACACCGGATTTGATTCTTAGGTTGTCCCAGAGTGTCCTTCTCAGAACTGGTTTGCATTTGGCATAAATGATTGTGATGTGAAAGGATTCACAAGCTTCAACATGCTTCAATTCCATTGTGAATTGTTGTTCATCTGAGTCTAGGACTGTGCCAGTGAAATCCCCCCAGAATATCCAGATTTTGTTGTTGGGGTTGGAAGTGGCTTGGTGCATGGACAATTGGATTTTGAAGTGGTTGAGGTGAATATCATCCATGAAAGGTTCCAGGACAGCAATAAGGGATATTTTGTGAATTTTCTGAGTGTTTTAAGTCTCTCAAGGGCTCTAAAGGTTCTGATACCTCTGACATTCCATGTGAGTGTGCTTATCATTAAAACTAGGATGGGAGTTTGGGGGAACGCGGCTAGATGCAGCTCTACTTCTTGTTAACCTTGGTGAGGGTCTCAGTATGGAGGATGTTTTTTTGAGGTTTCATCATGATTGGCTACCCCATTGATTGCATTAATCAGGAGGTCACAATGTTGGTCCTCTTTATAATATTCACTGATGTCAAACTCATCATCAAATCCAACTCTCATCTAATCTTCTGATAAAATGGGTCTGTACTCATCTCATCATCAAATTCACCTCTCATCTCATCTTCTGATAAAATGGGTCTGTACTCATCTATATCAGGAGAGTATTTGTTCGAATGACATTCTTTATAAACCACAACATCAACAGGAGGTAGAAATTCTACATGAGCAGTATTGAAGTCATTCTCCTCCATATCTATAGGGGCTAGAAGTGGTTGGGAAATGGAGGGATATGTCCCTGGATCTTTGTATGCAGTTGATTTGTCAGCGAACCTTGACCAGAGTTTCCCATTAGATGATCCATAGGCTTATGGGATGGAGTATGTGGATCGTTCTCAGGATTATAGGATAGGGAGTGAGGATCATTCTCAGATGGTTCATTGATGTTGATTCCTGCATTTTGTCTCCTCATAGCCTTTCTTTTCTTTTTGCTTGGCTTGTTTTTGGATTTAGGAGATTGAAGATTGAAATTTGAGCCTGCATGATCTTTTCCTTTTCCTTTTAAAAGGCTCCTCAATTGATCATTATGGGAGGCAATTTGGTCATCCTCTGAGCTGATAGTCTCACATTGTTGTTTATTCACATCTGTAGCTGTATATTTGGTTGCATGACTGACTAGAGTTTGATCCGTGATAGCAGGGGGAACAGGGTCCAAACTATGGTCAGTAAATTGTGCAAAGGCACACTCAAGCAAAACATGAGGAATCCCAACCCCTTTTGGAACCCCTTCCTGTCTATCTGTAGGTTTCTCCTTACAAACCTCCTTTCCTCCATTAACTTCAGCAACAGAAGAACCAACATGGGGGTTGAGAGGATTGGGAACATGATGCTGAGAATCTGAAGTATTAACCTTCTCCAGATCATTAGAGATCAGTGGAGAGGGAACAAAGGTGATACATGGCTGGAGAGTTGCAGTATTCAATTGTGTGGATGCATTGTTAGGATGAACTGCATTTTGCTTTGGCATGTAGACTTGTTGTTGTTTTTTGTTTGTTCGTGAGTTGGCCTTGAAGTTTTTTCTTTTTTGTGTTTGCCATTCATCTTTTGAAGGATCAGCTCCTGAACTTTGGTGTTCTTCATTGTTTTGTGATTAATTAGCATTTTGGTTTTTGATTTGGTCTTTCCCTTGGATGTTTGGTGTGCCCTTGTGTGACTTTATTTGTTGTTGTCTTGCTGCCCCTACATGGTCTGTGTCATTGATGCTCCTTGAAGGTTTAAGAAAATGACTTTTTATATTTTTTATGTATAAAATACAGATTTCTTACGTGTAAAAGTAAATCTCTCATGTGTAAAAAAAAGATAGGGTCATAAAACTAAAAACAGGTACGTAACCCAATGAAAAGAACTCATTGATTATGCAACTTTGTTTGAGGGTGTGAAGATGTAACGTATAAAACATATGCATGTTTCTTTGGATTCTTTTTTACAAAATATTTCAATATGTATATATATATGTGAAAATAAATTGCCCAAATATATTTACCCCTTCATTTTCACCCTTTGACTTCCGCTTCGTATCTCATAAACGTTCCTAAAGGATAGCTTAGGCTGGACCATGATTAGTAAGTCTTGACGCAAATGCTATTACTCACACATAGTACGAAATGTTTCGGAGAGTTTGAAAATCAACATAGATCCTAAGATTTCTGAATAGGGCAGTCTTTCGAACTGTTGTTGATGCATAGGCAGGCAAGAGAAAACAAGGCGAACTGAAAAATTTTAGTAGCCCGAGGAAAAGAAAGCAAATGCATGCCATTCGCGTAGTAGCAGGATGGGAGCTGCCTAAACCGTGAAAACGAAGTTGTGGGAGAGCAATAGAAGCGTCGTGCAGCTAGCTGCACCCCAAATGACGAAAGTCCAGTAGCCGGAAGCATCACTAACTTTGGCTCTGACCGCGTGCCCGTTGATGAGTGATCCGGCGACTCGTACGCAGTGGCTTGGTTAAGAAGCCGTAGTGAAAGCGAGTCTTCACAGGACAATTATTTGTGACTGCCCTATAAAGGTGTGCTGGTCTTAAGGGAAACGATCTACAAGAATTTTGTGTTATGCCAAATCTTGAGAATATTTCAATCCGAAGATGTCAGTCTTTCTAAAATCTACCTTTACAAGGTATAGCATCCCAAAGCTCCAAAAATGAGATGACGGAAGTAGCACCTTAATTAGGCCTTTTGTTTTAAGCAAAACAAAGGTGTTCTTTGGACAATGTTTTGAACTTCAAGTAAGAATTTGTTAGAAAGATATGGTGCAAAAGCAAAGACATGTTTTACACACCTCTAGTTTCTAATAGAAGTTACTTTTTAGAGTATTCCAAAATATTTAATTAATAAAAATATATTCCTGATGAGACTTTTCTCTTTAATTTTTCAAAGAAACTTAATTAATTAATCAAACACTAAATCTCTTTTTAAATTGGAAAACTCTCAGAAGCACAGTGAGTCAGTGATAGCGCTAAGTAAACATTAATTTGTTCTTTGCTTGCGCACCCTTACTTACTTTTCCCTCTCTCACACTTATGCTTTGCGTTAGCTTCAGACATGGCAGCTGTTTCTCTACTTTTATATTTCCTTTATATATAGTGAATGGTTCAGGAATTTGCAGATCAAGTGGGGATGCGTGCATTAATTAAGCTTTAGTAATTAATAAAAATGGCGGAAGAAGTGTCACGGTCGCTGGAGTATACACCAACATGGGTAGTCGCCGTCGTCTGTTTCGTCATTGTTCTTATTTCCCTTATTGCCGAACGTGGCCTTCATCGTCTTGGAAAGGTATTGCTGTATTACTAATATATTTTTGGAAAGGTATTGCTGTATTACTAATATATTTTTGGAAAGGTATCGTCTTGTATTGTATATCACTTTTACTTAGCAGGTATATCAATAATAAATTTTCATTTTATTTGTCACTTTGCATATCAAGAAAAGATAAAGTTTATACCCACATTATTTATTACTCATGTCAAATTATTTTCTCAAATTCTATAAAATATACATCAATTAATATGGATATCATGGTAAATTATGCACTTTATTTATTATTTCTTAAGAGGCATAAAAAGTCAAAAATTGCAAAATAAAAGTGAACGGGGGGAGTAATATTATTGTTGTTGTTTTAATGATATCATGTTGCATACAGTTCTTCCGTGAAAAGAAACAAGATGCACTATTCGAAGCCCTGCAGAAGTTAAAAGAAGGTTTGACACTTGCATTTTCGTTACAATATTTGAGGAAATCGAGACTATCAATTCATAATTCTTCTTCTTCTTTTTTTAATTTGGGAAACTTTTGGGTGTTGAATTTTCCAGAATTGATGCTTTTGGGATTTATTTCCTTACTATTGACGGTGTTCCAAGGGCTAGTAAGCCAACTATGCATTCCTGAAAATATATCCATAATAATGCTTCCATGTAAACTGAAAGAATCTGGTACTTCTAATCATCTCACTGCAACAACTGGGAGACATCTTTTGGCTGGAGGTAACGCTGCAAACCATTGTAGCCGTCATGAGGTATATATTATTCACATATTGCTGCTGAAATAGTTTCTTAGATAGCACGACTCAAAATTAAAATCAATTTGTATACATATATATAGAGTGCGATCCACATTAATTATTTTAAGTATCTTATTGATCTTTTGTTGTAGGGACATGTTCCATTTTTATCATTGGAGGCATTGCATAAACTGCACATTTTCATATTTGTGTTGGCACTCACACATGTGGTCTTTTGTGCCACCACCATGGCTCTTGGAGTTGCTAAGGTAGGTGTCCCTTAAATCTTTTTGAAAGAAAATTAGAACCTTCTTTAATTTCTTCTCAAAAAGTTGCTGGAAGGGAACATTGTGAGCAAATATCAAATTGAAAGTAGAAAAACGATATATTATGCCGCATAATAATCTATATCTATATTATATTAAAAAGAGGGTAGTGAAGCATCTATATCTATATCATAAGTTTAGAAAAGAAAATAAATTAAATATACAATACTTAAAATATTATTAAAATTTAAATTATTTAAAAATTTCGAGCAATATTCTTAAAACAAAATAAATTTTTATTTTATGATTAGAAATTTATATATTTATTTATATTATATTAAAGAATAGTAGTTTATAATGATATTAAAAAAATTACAAGTTAATGAAAAGCCACATAAAAAGTAATAAGACTATATATTAGATTAAAAAATTAGCAAAATTATGTTAAAATTATTTAAAATTTACTATTAGAACTGAAGGGAAAGACTAATTAAATTTGAAATTAGAAAGTTTTTAAAACTATGATTAGAATGCTCAAACTATGGATACCACGAAATTGATGTCTTATTTATGAAAAAAATCAAAATACAAAATAAATTTCTAATATAGATAATTTTACTAATGAATATTAAAAATTAAAATTTTATCTTAAAAATAAAAATAAGGTAAATCTATGTAAGAAATAAAATGACATTGAAAATAGTACTACAACATTTAGATATAATATGTTAAAACAATTAAGAAAATATTTTTCTATGATTAATATCTGAATGTGGTGCAGTTAGTTTAAATTTGAAACATAGCATAATATTTTGAAAATGCGGTCCAATTTAGAAAATAGATTGAATTTGAGATGAATTTTTTTTTATTCTTGAAAATATTACGTAAAGAAATAAAATGACAGTAAAAATATTACTACATACATATAATACATTCAAACAATTAAGAAATTATTTTTATATGATTAAAATAAATCTTTAAAAACATAAAATAAATTTCTAATATAGGTAATTTTACTAATAAAAATTAAAAATTAATTTGCATCTTAAAGCTAAAAATTAAAAGAAAGAAAATTTAACTGCATCTACAAAAATAATTATAAGAGAACTCAATACATTTGGAACATAATCATCAAATAACTTATGTATCAATATTTTACACTAATTCAATTTTACAATTTGAAATAAAATATGATATTATTTTGGTTATAGGTAAAAAAAGTTAATATAAAATCTAATTAAAATTTATAGTAGGGGAGAGAATGTAAAAAAAAAAAAATAGAGATAGTGTGAGGATACTTATACTTTAAATTAATTTAAAACTATATAAATTAAATTATATTTAAAAATATTAGACTAAATTTAAATGATTAAAAAATTTTGAATAAGAGGATACAAGCATAAAAATATACCAAATTTTAAGAATAAAATATTTATATTTGTTAACGACTATTAAAAGAATAATAAGCAATACATTAATTTAATTATTAAGCTAATAAAATAGTACAATAATACTAAATAATACAATAACTATATGAAGAAAAAAAATTGCATAAAATTGATGTGATGAATAAGACATATTTGACTTTTATATTAAAGAAAAGTGATAGTAAGATGTTTGTTAAAATAATATGATTTAATGTACTCAAACAAAACATATCACAACATGATATGTTTAGTATTCTTTAATATTGACAGCGAAACAAAATGCAAGTACTAAAAGAAGGGGTTAGGTTGCTACAAATATATTAAAAAATAGGTTATGCACTACGAGATTTGAACAATAATTTCATATCCCACTTCATAATTAATATCTAATGTTATATAATTTTTATCTGAGAGGTTTATATTTTAAGGTTATTTGCACATGATTCAAACAACCTACATCACAATTTGACATGATTTGTATTCGCGCATCGTGCAGGTACTAATACTAGTTATATTAAAAGTAGGGTAGTGAAGCACGTGGTTAAGCCAAGTGGCAAGCTAAAATGAAGCCACTTGGCAATTTTAGGACAACAATAATAATTAGAAATTATGAATGAAAACATAATTAATGAAAGTAGTTGAATGAAATAGATCTTATACATAATCTAAATAGATCTTAGATAAATCTAATCTATATATCTATATTTATATTTATATGTATATCTATATTTATATATTGATTCACTCATAGATTTTCTTCCATATTTATGGAGGTAAAAAATTAAAAGATATAGAAAAACATAAATTGAGATAACCTATGACTACTTTGGAGTAAGTTACAATACAAAAAAAAAATCCTAAAATTTACTTAAGATATTAATTTAATGACTTAAAAAAAATATTAAGCAGCTAAATAAGATCTTACATAAAATATAAAAATTATTTATAAGGAAAGAAAAATTCATGAATAATCAGTAAAAAATATTTTAATAACAAGAATAATAAAGTCATATTCGTATATTTGTAATAAACAATTTTTATATAATAAGAAATTTAAAATTCAAAAGAACAAATCTTAACATGGTAAAAATAGATATTAAATTCAGACAAGTTAATGAAAGCCTCATGACAATGTAATAAAATTAAGTATTGAACAATATAATAGCAAAACCAAGGAACACATAGAGAAAAAAGTCAAAAAATTTATCATACAAAAAAGAAGGTTAAAACTTATTTAAATTTGACATGTGAATTTTTTTTTAAATTATAATAAAAAAAATGGCATGCATGTGGATAAGACCACATAACTAAAGTCTAATAGATAAAAAAAATAATTAATAAAAATAAAATAGAAATAATGTGACAATTTTTTATACTAACGATTACTTTAGAAAGTAAAATAAAGCAAGTACACAATACTTAAAAATATTATTGATATATTTAAATAGTTTAAAATTTTCAAGCAATAGCTTAAAAATAAAATAAATATTTAATTTAATATCAAATAGTTACATATCTATCTATATTATATTAAAAAATAGTAGTGGACAAGAATCTTAAATAAAGTGTACATTTAAAAAAAAAAATTACATTAAAACGTGATAATATTACATATTAGATAACATTATAGCAAAAGAAAGAAAATCTAAGGAAAAGACTATTTGAACTTGAGATTAGAAAGTTCTTAAATTTATGATGAGAACGCTCAAACTATGGAGATGATCACAAAATTCAAGTTTTGCTAGATAAAGAAATATAAGAATTTGATACCAAATTAAAATTTTAATATACTAAATAAATATCTCATGTAGGTAATTTTACTAATGAAAATTAAAAGCTAAATTTTTATGTTGAAACTAAAGAGAAAGAAATAATTGCAGGTAAAAACAAATAATTATAAAAAAATTAAATAGCTTTGGAACAATAAAAAAACTTATGTATTAATTTTTAGACTAATTAAAAATTATATTTTTAAATAAAATATGATATTATTTGAGTATTGGTCAAAAAGATTTGTGTAAAAAGCTAATTAAATTTTTTTAGTAGGACAGAAAATGTATAAAGAGGAAAACATAGATAGTGCGATGATACTTATATTTTAAATTTATTTAAAATCTTTGAATTAAATTATTAAATAATACTAAAAAATACTATTGATAAATGTGAATGATGAACGCGTCCGAATAAGAGAATAATAGTGTAAGCATACATTAAATTTTAAGCATAAAAAAATTATATTTATTGATGATTATTAATAAAGTCATAAGCAAGGCATTAAGTCAATTTATAAGTTAATAAAAGATCACGTTACAATATAATAATATTAAGTGATAAATAATACAATAGTTATAGGCAAAGAATAAAAAAAGAAAAAAATTATATCTAAAAATATAGAAAGATAAGACTTATTTGAACTTGAGATGAAAAATAAAGCGGTAGTAAGAATATTGCTATAATAATATAATCTATTATGCTCAAACAAGACATATCACAACGTTATATGTTTAGTATTCTTTAATAGTATTCGTAAAATAAAATACAAAGTATCAAAATCAAGGGATTGCATTATTACGGTATAGAATAAGATAACACGTTATCAAATATGAAATCTGAAAAATGATTTCATGTCTGTTTCTTAATTAAATATCCAATAATTATTTATAATTTTTATGTACAAGATATAATTTTAATGTTATTTGCACATAGTTCAAATAATTCAAATCATAATTTGTCGTTGTTTATGTCCGCGCATCTTGCAGGTACCTATACTAGTATTATTCAAAAACTTATAAATTAGCTTATATTGTGTCATTAATATCATGACCTTACGTCAGTGTTGACCTTTTATTTACTTGTAATTCGTAAAACTTTCTTTTTTACTTGTAACAATATATTTCAATAATTAGTATGCAACCACGTAATGTCAAATTTACCCCTTAACACCTCCTTGTTTGCGTAAATAGATACAACGTCAGTGGGGACATTGGGAGCACTCAATTCAAAGGGAATCAAGGCCACACCATGGTAAACTTTATATTGGTTATTATTTGGTATTTGTTTATATTCCTTTTTCCAAATTTTGACTAGTCTAGATTTTTCTGAAGTCAATATAGGAATTTTAATGAATTATTACCATGATATATCCTCTATGTGTAGTGCATATTCTCCATCTTAAATCATTCATGGATAGAGCTGGTAGACGTTGGAGGAAATACACTGTCGTGAGTTGGACGGTAAGTTGATCGAGCTGGCGTATTTGGAATGACTAAACACATAATCTTTCAGAAATTGTATTTTTTTTTGAAAAATGATCAATATTTGGTTGGAGAGTGAAGAATATTTTATAGAAAATAAGTTATTAAATATTGATAATAATGTCAGAAACTGTTTTTTAGGAAAAAATGATTTATTTTCTAAAAACAATTCCTTGAAAATATTTTTCCTCGTACCAAACACATATATTCCTAAGAGAAAAATGTGGAAGAGTAAGATATAAAACTTTTATTTTATTTCGTTCTTGGTATGAGAGTTAACATTTTTCATGTGTATAAAAATAGGTGGCATTTTTCAAACAATTTTATGGTTCAGTAACCAAGTCAGACTATATTGTCTTGCGGTCTGCATTTATCAGAGTAAGCAGTAATTCTTTCATTTAATTATTCCTTTGTGTCAATTCTATGTTTTTATTGAAACTACAGTTTTTAAACTACTAGGAACATTGTCCAACCAATCCTAAATTTGATTTTCACAAATATATGATGCGGACACTAGAGCATGATTTCAAAAAGATTGTCGGAATCAGGTAAATTAACATACATATACTAATTATAGCTAGGATAATAACTTGATTATTTAGATTCAATTATGTATAATCATGCTAAATGTTGGGAAATGATCCTGAACAGTTGGTACTTGTGGCTTTTTGTCGTTCTCTTTTTGTTGATGAACATTGCAGGTATTTTTCTATCCTAGTTTATGAATCTTAATAGTTCTAATCTTGCTTTTTTTTAATTTCTTCCATTTCTGGAATTATGTATTTCACTTTGATGAAACTCTCCTATTAATGTATGGTTCAAATTTGCAGGATGGCACACCTACTTTTGGCTATCATTTTTACCCCTAGTTGTAAGTGACTAATCTTTTTTCCCCCGCCCCTTTTTTAATGCCAACAAACTCAAAAAGAAAAGAAAAGAATAAAAGAAGCCATTATGGGTAAAACTCAAATCATACTCCATCCGGTCCCACTTCTTACGGCATTTTATTTTGGTTCAAAATAAGTGTCTTTTTATATAATTAAAAAGGAATTAATTGTGAAAATAGTACGGGCTAACCAATTCTTGGATTGGTAATTGAAAAATAGCCAGCATATACAAAGTCATTGAAAAATAGCCACTATTTTACTGCAACACGAAAAGTTTAAGCATAATATACTGGAGATTGGAGCACCTGTGTATGAATTTCCAGCATATTATGCTAGAACTCCAGCACACGAAAAGTTCCAGCATAATATACTAGAGATTGGAACACCTGCGTATGAACTTACATGCTGGAGCTCCAATATATTATGTTGGAACTCCAGTATATTATGTTTACATGTAAAAAAATTCGAACTCCAGTATATTGTGCTGGAATATTTTCCAGATTATAAACAGTATATTCGTTCAGATTTATCTTTACATGAAAAGTAGCTAAACTTCGATTGCTTTTGAAACTGTGGCTATTTTTCAATTACCACTTATAAATCTGGCTATTTTTGAATTTCACCCAAATTAATTTATTAATCCAAATTTTGCCCTTATTTACGTATCCCAATGTGTCAAAGTAATAATTAATTAAAGATAATATAATGAATACATTTTTTTTTCTTTAGAAATTTGTATTTTCTCAAGGGGTGTGTCAAAGGCTAAAATGTCACCTATCATGCATTGGAGGGAGCATTCCATTTCAAACTTAGACTTTAATGAAATATGCCACTGAATTACAAGTCCATTGAAATCTGACTTCTTCTTTTTAAATGTGAAAGCTGAGTGCTAAAGTTAATTAAAGTTTTACTTCAAGTTATTCATTTAACGATAAGATAATTATGATAAACAAGATTATTGAGAGACTCAAAAAGGAGTCACACATGTCATATAATCTCGAGCAGTTGGGATGGATCATCAATGTCAAGTTGCTTTATTTAACAATATATATTAGTATGACATATGTAAAATTAATGCAGCTATTACTACTAGTGGGAACAAAATTGGAACACATAATAACAGAATTGGCTCAAGAGGTTGCAGAGAGGTCGTCAGTAGTAGATGAAACCACACCAGTTAGACCTTCTGATGAATTGTTTTGGTTTCACAATCCAACTCTTGTCCTTTACCTCATTCACTTCATTTTGTTCCAAAACTCCTTTGAAATTGCTTTCTTCGTCTGGATTTGGGTAAGTTCACTTCTTTTTCTAAGTTAAACTTCAATCACTTTTTTTTTTTTTCTTTTCTTACCCTACTAGAGTGCTCTACTATGAAACCATGTTAATTGACAATTCTCCAGTGTACTTATGGATTCAAATCATGTATCATGGAAGAGTTGGGTTTCATCATTCCAAGACTTGTTATTGGGTAAACCCCTCCATCCCATAGTCATTTTTTCATTTTCAAGAAACACTAGTTAGCTTTTGGCTAAAAAATAACCATGTACATTTTGGTGTGTCAGGGTGATTGTTCAAGTTCTTTGCAGTTACAGTACTTTGCCCTTATATGCTCTTGTCACACAGGTAAAGAGTTCTACACACGCGCGCGCGCACATATATATATATATAGTTTAATTCACAATGATGACAAGGGTCTTCCGGAAATGACCTCTCTACCTTCTTAAGGTAGGGATAAGGTCTTCGTACACTCTACCCTCCTCAAACCCCACTAGTGGGATTACACTGGGTTTATTGTTGTTGTTGTTGATTCTTGAATAAGAATTGTGTGTGATTTATGCAAATTTGACACGTACACAGATGGGAAGCAGATTTAAGAAAGGAATATTTGATCAGCAAATAGAAGGGCTTCTCAGGGTCTGGGCAACAAGTGGTAGAGCTGGTTCATCAACCCAAAACAAAATGGCCGTTGAAACACTAGAAAGCATCTGTATTTCTAAAAGACCTGCAATTGAAGACATCTCATCAACTGTTGAGCTTTCTTATCTAAACAATCATCACACAACTCCTTAATTATACAGTTATTAGCATTTCTGGTGAACATAATAAAAAATGAACAATTAATTGTTTTTTAAGAGTTAATGTGGTTGTTTTTGCACTGAGAGAGGAAGAGATGTTCATGCTCCACAATCAAATCTTGTCTTCATTTTCCAGGATCAATTAATACGGCATCAGCTCTAGTTACATAACACTTTTTTTTTCTCAATAAGCATCTTTCGATTTCTAGATACAAATATGGAGGGATGTATAAAACATGCCCCTCTAGCTCAAATTATTTACACAAGTTCCCTTGACAGAGTCGAGGGTTAAGATTCCTCTTACTACAAAGTCGAGCAAAAACTAGGATGCTTGGAGTTTTCAGTTGGGAGAGGTTCCATTTCTAACCTCCCACGGTTAGAGGCAGAGCCTTCACCATTGTTTTCTTCTTCGCTTTCAAGTTGACTCAGTGTCCTCTTGGCGTAGACTGTGAAAGCCACTATAATGATGACTGCTATAATGAATGAAATAACATTATAGACAATCTCAACTGTAGTCAGGTGATGGTTCCCATATTGCACATCCGCAAATGTCCTCATTAGCCGACCACTGAAGACAAATTGCAGGAAGACAACATCAGCAAATCAGCAAATAATCATAGAAAAGAAGGGAGGGGGTGCTGTGTGGGGTATTTACCTGTAGATATAAATGAAGGATTCGGGAATCATTCCTGCTATAGATCCACAAAAATAAGGCCAGAACCTCATCTTGGTCACTACCACTGCATAATTGAAGATAGTGTACGGAAATGGCGAAATCCTAAACACTGCAACCACACGGAATTGATGAAACCAACTCCCTTCTCCCACCAGTCTAATCATGGCTGCCTTCTGAGGCCATCTCTTTAGCCATTGCTGCAGACGCAATCAACTAAACAGCGTGAAGTACAATACAGGAAATTACTATTACCAGTCCACAAGACAAATGAACTAATAAATTAGACAAGACACAAAGGTATCTCACATGAATTCTATCTCGGAAAAGCAAGCCGACGAAATATGGCAAAGTCATCCCAACTGTTGTTCCAGCCATTATAATAACAAATCCAAGTCCGTATCCAAAGATCATCCCAGCGAGCCACATTGATGGTCCAGAAGGAATTAGGAATACCGGGAACAGAGCCAAAGAAGCTACAATTACGAGAGCAAGCACTGGACGGCCAAATGCAGTGGCTTCCCATTGTAGGATTGGAATTAGAATCTGTAAACTTAAAAAATGCAATGATTAACAAGAAAACCTTACTTATGCATCCTCTACACTAACAAACAGAAGAAGAAAAACAAAATATCCATTGCAAGAG
This sequence comes from Nicotiana paniculata, assembly GCA_005239505.1. Taxonomy (NCBI): domain Eukaryota; kingdom Viridiplantae; phylum Streptophyta; class Magnoliopsida; order Solanales; family Solanaceae; genus Nicotiana; species Nicotiana paniculata. The sequence goes on from ML365783.1 coordinate 48,952, forward strand.
TAATGCACTTGTAAGCTACAGGCGGAGTCCCTTGTCTGAGATCTTGAGCTGAATCACACTAATTTTCACTTCAATAAATAACGGGGAAGTGTTATGTTTCTCCACCTCCAGTTTTATTATCAATATTTTTGGTGTAGCTCACAAAACTAATCAAAGTTAATTTGCAGATGCCCGACATAGTACATATTCACTAGTTCCCACCAATGCAATATGCACTGTGTAACATCTGTTAACAGGACGTGATCCAATCTCCCAGAATCTCATGCCATTCCGTCATTTTTAATCAACATAAGCTGAATATGCATGAAATATATGCCTACAACTCAAGCAAAAACCATCTCGATTTGTTTGCCATTGTTTGACTGGACACAGAAGTAAGAAAAAAGGGCGAGGCGGAGACCTTTTAAAGATAAGCTGAATATGCATGAAATACCAAAATACCCTTGTACCAAACAATTTGGTTTATGCTCAGTGAGCCTACAAGTCATGTCAATGTCGAGTGGAATGTTAAAGTGCCTAGTTTCTAATCAATCTTTTTGGACGGACAAAATGAAAGAGCACCGGCCAAATAGAAATATATGGAGTATATAGATAATAACATTCTCAAAACGAAAATTAGGAGTACCTTCTGAAAAAGAAAGGGCGCTCCCCACTTTATGAAAACTAGTAGAATTATCACAGTGAAAATACACCCAATAATGGCCTTGATCCACCATATAATAGACTCTCTTCTGGACAGTGATTGGGATTGCGAAGTTTCAACTTCAGCTGTTCTTTCATTTCTTATAACAAGCCTCACATACTCGCTGTCTTCCTTTACTTGACTCTCACGGTTAGTGTTGGCTTTGTCTGAATCATCCGTTGACTCTGGCATCATCGTTCAACACCAGAAACCTGTCAGATGAAAAGACAGATGAACAAATTAAAATATCTACTCATAGACACTGAAGATATTCTCATACGTATTAAGAATTCTGTGGGTCATATTGCATCATAATGAAAGATAAAAAGGATGAAGAGGAAAGAAAGTTCCATTACCAATCCAGATAATCATATGAAATGGTAACTATTAACTAAAACCGTAATATGAGCATATTTGTTACTGAACTTGGTTCAGATTAGCCCAACTATACCAAACCTGGTCCTTTTTTTTTCCAATAAGCCCCAAAAACATGAATCACCAGCCAATAGCTGAAAAATACATACAATGCCATTCCACAGAAAATCATAAGTACATCTACATTGACAAAGGAGACAGATACATTTCTCTACACAAAAAAAAAAAAGGGAGTAGTACTGTGGAACTTATCCAGAAAAAAGAATCGCCTAACGGAATTCACAGTAGCACTAAAATAAGAGCCATGTCCTAATTGTATACGGGAGTTCTCTCCCTTTTGATTAATACAATTTACCTTATAAAAAAAAAGAGTCATGTCCTAACAGCCTGGAAACCCCTTTTGGGATAAGTTGTGCTCCTATTCCCTGAGAACGCCAAGAATAAATAGCAGCACCACGGACCGGAGGTGTTACAAAGACCTGCTAACATTTACTCAACAAAGAACCAAGAGCATACCGTTTCATCTTGGTCTTGCATCAGGTAAGCAACGAAACTGGTAGAGTGTGGAGACCAAGTAATTTATAGTTTTATACCACTGATTCCTCATGACATAAGGAGATTCAACTTTTGAGCCCACTATCCTACCCAATACATGCCAAAATAATGGAAAGAAGGAAATTGCTAACACTGAACTGAGCTTATATCAAGTATCATTATAGTTCAGACTTCTCAAACAAATTAAATTGGTGGATTCAAATGAATCGTTAAGTTGTAAAACTCCAAACCCGGAGTCTCTGCCCAGAAAAGGAATCAATCTAGAAAAAGCTAAAAAATTCAGGACACCAAATTCTGCATTCCTATAACCCAATAAAGGTACTAAAGAAGCATGATAAAGGTGATAACAATTTTCCTAGGAGGAACGATATCACAAAAGCCTATTTAAAAGCTATGACAGGTTAACAATTAAAAACTCTAAACCTCTCAGACAGTCAGACTTTAGAGTCAATGGCTCCAAGATCTTTAAACTCCTCTGAGCAAAGGACCAAAGATATATTTTTAACAGATACGCTGGACTAGTAGTAGCTCCCAACTAGACATATCCACCTATTTCTCACGTGCCAATTCTTAGGTAGCTCAACAACGTGCAAGTTCAAGCTTGCAGCTCAAATATTAGCAGCAATACATCATTTGAACAGTCAGATTATGTTAGGCCATCTAGTAGAAAGTACTCTTTGCAGAAAATGTTCAGGTAACGACAGCTTGCAACAGTCGAACTGTCTAAGCAATGCGTCGATAGTTAAAACAATTGATCAAACAAACAATTTTACAGGCAGAAAATTGAAGTTACAATTGCGACGGAACTCGTTTCTAGTTTGACAGAAGAGGTAATAAACTAGTCAATCATTGAGCTAGGGAACTTTCGATCAATACAATTAAATACTGTGCTGTTAATGTCCAGCTACATGCTTCACTTACATCAAGTGAAGGAATTTCATTCAGAGGGGGATTAGGGTATAGCTTCCTTGATGAGTTTACACACCTTTTACCATGTTGGTGAAGGTTCATATTGCCGTATTTTATTATCCACCACTTCCCTCTCCCCCAACATGATAATAATAATAATAAAAAACAAATAAAAAACAAAAGGAATTTTTTTTAGATTGCAGTAGGTTTTGCATATGTAGTTCCAAAAAAACTAGTACCCTTCTTGGTTCTGAGCACATAAAGAAGTAATACCACCAAAGGCCTGCATGTACGAAGCGGGAAGATGGATCAACAAAGAAAAATTGGAAACAGAAGGCAAAACACAACACCATTTCTCCTATTTGAGCAAGGTCAATGCTCATCAAATTTGAACTATAGAACAGAAACTACAAAGAACTACAAAGAAATGATACTTCAAATTGCGGAACACTTGAACAATATATTTTTTAAACTAAAGGCTTAACACTTGAATTCCCTTTGAGACTAGTTGCTGGGTGAACAATACATAATTCCTGAGCTCCACTGTTCTCATCAAACAAAACATACCCAGAAAAAGAAATTCCATTTTTTTTTATAAATCAACAATGAGGAAAGTATATGCAACCCCACCTTCTATCTAAAGAAAACCCATAAACAAAGAAATCATGCTTGTATAAGCTGCTGTAGTAGGTTTTATCTCTGTTCTCTTTTAACTTATAGTTCTAATTTTCACAAAATAAAGACACATGTTAATGAATAGAAACCAAAAGATCAAAGCTTTTGCAGTAGTCAAAAGAAGATCAATGTGAACCCATAGCCACATAAAAAGAGTAAAAGGGTTTTCAAGAAAAATTACCGCTGACCGGAAAAGATGAAATTTCCCGGCGAGTACCACTAATTTGAGAATATTCAGAGAGAAATGTTGCTACTGTGTAAGTTGTAGTGCTTTCCCAGGCGCTTTCTTGGTTTTCTAATTTTGCTTGCTGCTTTTCCTTTTTCGTCAATAAATTGGTTTCCTTTTTTTTCTTTTTTGAAAAATGTCGTTCCGTGAAGGATTTCCCTAACTTGCCTTCGACTGTTTTTCTCCTTTTTGTTCCTTCATTTTTTGGTTTCATCAGGATTTTAAAATCTGATATATTTTTCAAAATAAAGGATGACGAAAAAAGTGAGTACTGCAATTTTTAGGATATCAGTAGTAGTAAAAATTTGAATTGTTTTAAATATTATGACAATTATGGATAGGAAGTGTGAATAAGTATAACAACAACAGTAACAATCAATCTAGCGAAATTTCACAAGTGGGGTCTGGAGAGGGTGCATACATTTTATAAGTAGCGTCTAGGGAGGTAGTGTGTACGCAAATCTTATCCCTATAGAGAGACTATTTAAGATAGACCTTCGGCTCAAGAAGATGAAAAGAGACAATAGATCAGTAATAGTAACAACAGCTAGACATATAATACCAGCATCGTTTGGACCAGAAAATAAATGAAAAAATAATAACAATAACTAGTAATAATGGCACGATACTATGAAAACGAAAAAATAGTATGAACACAACATTAACCGCTATCAGTGTAAGACAAAACACTATTAGACTAGCCTCACACTCGTAACGAAGTAGAAAAACGCTCAACTACCTCCTAACTTTCAACCTTAACGCTCGACCCCCACACCTTCCTATCAAGGGTCATGTCCTCAAAAATCTTAAGTCGCGTCATATCTTGCCTGATCACCTCTCCCCAATACTTCTTATGCCCCCATTACCTCTTCTCATACCCCCCCCCCCTAAGCCAACCACACACACCTCCTTACTGAGGCATTTAGACTTCTCCTCCGTACGTGTCCGAACCATCTAAGTCTCGCTTCCCACATCTTGTCTTCCATAGGAGCTACACTCACCTTCACCCGAAAATCTTCATTCCTAATTTTATCCAGCCTATTATGCCCATACATCCATCTCAACATCCTCATTTCTACTACTTTCATCTTTTGGATATGTGAATTCTTGATTGTCCAACACCTTGCCCCATACAATATAGCTGGTTTAACCACCGCTCTATAGAACTTACCTTTAAGTTTCGGTGGCACTTTCTTGTCACACAAGACGCCGGATGCTAACCTCCATTTCATCCGCCCCACCCCTATACAGTATGTGACATCCTCGTCTATCTCCCCATCCCCTAGATAACTGACCCAAGATACTTGAAACTTCCTCTCTTGGGAATGACTTGTGAGTCAAGCCTCACATCCATGTCTGTTTTCCTCAATCATGTTGCGGAACTTGCATTCCAGGTATTGTGTCTTAGTCCCGTGAGAATAAGTATAATGACCATGAAAAAAATAATGCAAGAAATTGGATTTTCAAATTGCTTGGAACACAAGATAGTTTAAAATCAATTAATAGCTAAGAAACATTATCTAATTTAATCTAAATACATAAAGTTTTAAAGGAATAACGAGAAGTACTTATTTATTTCTCAGTATGTGTTTTTCAATGAAATGGTAATTGTATAATCAATTAACTAATTTCTTTTTTTATTATTAAGAGACTTTATGAATATTATGATCCCAGATGAAAGTGATAGAAGATTAATATTCAACTGTCTCAATTTTAAGTTAATAAAAATCAGATAAAAGGCTTACCCAATTCAAAGGATTCATCAAGTAAATCATGTTAACACACACTGCCTAAGTGATGCCAAATATTACAACACAAAAGAAAACAAGGAAAGAAATTGCTTGGGAACTGAGTTTGGAAGGAAAATGATAACATAGAAAGTAAATTAGAGAAGTTTCTTTTGGTTAACTAAACTTAATCATGATATGAATGTGACTTCCAAAGAGTTTTCTGATTGCTTGGTAGCAAAGGAAGTAAAGTATTTTTCAGACAGTGTGCCTTTTTAAAGGGGCTTTTGCATTTGTATTCACTTTTTGTGTCACATTTTAACTTATACCCGCTTTATAAAAAAAATTGCATTCGTACCCAATTTTGTGCATAACTTCAGCATGCGGGGCTGAAGTAGCAAAAGCAATCACACAAAACTTCAGCATTCTAGTAGACGGGCCTGAAGTAGCTTGTTGAAGTTCTTCAGCTCTAGTAAATGGGGAACTTCAGCTCTTTTTTGTCTTTGTAAATGGGGAACTTCATGCTGAAGTTCCCTAGTTATAAAGACAAGAACTTCAGTATACGGGGTTGAAGTTCCCCCAGTTACACTAGGGAACTTCAGCTGAAGTTTTTGTCTTTGTAAATGGGGAACTTCATGCTGATGTTCCCCAGTTATAAAGACAAAACTTCAGCATACGGGCTGAAGTTTCCCCAGTTACACTGGGGAACTTCAGCTCTAGAGCTGAAGTTTTGTCTTTTGTAAATGGTGAACGTCAGCATACGGGGTTGAAGTTCCCAAGTTATAAAGACAACAACTTCAACATACGATGCTGAAGTTCCCCATTTACAAAGACAAAAATTTCAGCATACGAGGCTGAAGTTCCCCCAGTAACACTGGGGAACTTCTAGAGCTGAAGTTTTGTCTTTGTAACTGGGGAACTTCAGCCCCGTATGCTGAAGCTGTTGTCTTTATAACTTGGGAACTTCAGCTCTAGAGCTGAAGTTTGTAACTGGGAAACTTCAGCTCTAGAGCTAAAGTTTTGTCTTTGTAATTGGGGAACTTCAGCCCCGTATGCTGAAGTTTTGTCTTTATAACTGGCGAACTTCAGCTTAACTGGTGAACTTCAGCTCAGCGAGGGAAAGGGGAGTTGAAGTTATTTAAAAAGTGAGTACAAGTTAAAAAAATTTAAAAAAACAGGTATAGATTAAATGGGGGCGACCAAATAGGACGCCCGCGCAATATTTACCTTTTTAAAAGACATAGAAATGGGCATCATTAGTGGCCTACACTTTTTTGCATCCCATCTTGATTTTCTCATTCTTTTTCTTCCTCTCTTATTTTGCAAATTTGACACCAAAAGTTTGTCTAGGTCAATATACGTTAGATTATCAAGGGTGTGGCCTCATGATTAATGATTGGTTTGAGAACCTGATATTTTTTTTATCTATCCAAGCTTGGTGGGTAGAGATATCTAGTACTTATTACTGATGGGAGAGAGCAAAAAACACGTGAAATTAGTCGAATACGTACAAGATGACCCGGACATCACGGTTATAAAAAGAAATAGGTTAGTTCAAGATGGATCAAGAAGTGACTCATAATTGAATTTGCCCAATTTAAGGTAATTTTATATGGTAATTGCTATACCAAATTATGTTCTAGCAATAGATTTACTCCGTTGATCAAATAAAGTAAATATATTAGTAAAATGCAATTAGTCTGCGCGTTCATATTAGTCATACATTTTGACTTTAAGATTTGGCATCATACAAGCTAAGAAATTAAATATATTGTCCCAAACTTATTTCACTTAGTTGCTGATTGGCAGTTAGCGCAACCATTTATAATACCTCTCATGCTTATCTTGACCGGGATTCTTACTTAAACCTTAATAAACCAATTACTCCGTGGGAAAGAAAGTTTTAATAGATATTTAAATATGGTGTAAAAAGCTGTGGAAGGATTAAAGATTTCGTTCATTGAATATGCTTCTAGAAGTTGAATTCATGCCACCATTAATGAACTTTTCCACAACTCACAAACATTCAAGCATAGTAAAATATTTGATCTTACACAAAATATAGGATAATGAAAGAACTGTTGAGACTCTATAAAATCCGCTAATGTGGCGTTAATTATTGGCTGGATTAAAGTTTTTGGATTCATTGAATTGTGATTTTCTTCCATCAATTATTCACGGTTTTCGTACAAGTAGTATGGCACTTAAATTTTCTCATTTTCTTCCAACAATATAGAAAACTCTAAAGCTTAAATATAGTCCGGAGGACACAATTTGACCACATAAATTTTGCTAGCTGGTAGAGCTAAGTAAACTAGGAAATAAATCATTATATAGAAAAGAAGTTCAACCACTTCAACAATACATTAAATCTTTCTAAGATAAATCTACAAACTTACACCCAATACATTCATTGAATTGGCTTATAAGTGGCCGATCAGCTGCCCCAAGTTGGAATTTACACAACTACTCATGTTAGACTTACAACAAGAATAAATATCCCCCACAACTCACTATCAACTAGGGGATATTCTAGACAAGAGTGCATACGCAGATTTTTTAGGGGAGGGTTGGAAAGTGTTCTCGAGGTGGTACCTTGAATTTCAAGACACACCTTCCAATGTGACCAGTACATTTCTGCAGATGGAGGAGCCGGGAGAGGTCAGTAGTACTTGGAAAACAAACTACTGTCTTCGATTTCTTATAAAGTTTGTGTGCCACCCAAATCCAAAACTATAGACACCATCATCCTGTTTTTTTTTTGGGATCCCGATGGCTCCTTAATCCTGCATAATAGTCTATGGAAGCCAATAGATTGGAGAACTGGCTGTAACGACTAGACTGCAGAAGACATCACATCATCTGAATCCACTTTAAGCTGAGGATAAGAAACAAAAGGGAAATTAATCGAAGCAGTGAAAGGAGATTCAATCTCAAAAGCTAGTTTTAAGAGTAAAGCATACTTGATGTAGATGGTTCACTAGAGCACCCTGTAACAACTTTTTCAGCTTTTCACTTTGATCAACCATGTGGCCTAATTTGATAGATTGTTGAAGTTGACACCATAAACGCTCAATCAAAGAATATGGGAACCAAACTGCAAATGGCCTTTTACGACGAATAATATCAGCTGGTCTCTGCAGGTAATGGCAACAGATAGTGCTGTTAAGAAATGTGCACATAGCCAAGAATAGAATTGGTTGATCTTGCAATCAGTAAATAATGCATCAAACACTTGTGTTATACTTGTATCTGATTAAAAGGCTAATAGAGATGTCAAGAAATAAAACAAAAAACCAAAAACGGGCACAAAAAAACTGTACTTTGAAAAACATTGAATAGCTACTAAAGACCTGTAGGAATGAAGCATGATAGCAGAATAAATAATAAAATGATGTAAAGCACAAAAGAGTGCCATGACAAAGTTGTCGATACAAGCCACAAGTACACAAACATGATATCAGCTGGACAGTAAGATTCAAAATGTCCTCCATATGGTACCAGTAGGGCTTTTTTTGTTTTCAATTGGGGGTGAGGGATGGAGGTTGGTGATAAGTGTCCAAGACTTTTGTGATGATATAAGATTCATTGGTATCACACAACTTATAGCATGTTTGGCCAAGTTTTTCCAAAACCAAAAGCACCTTATTTTTAAAAAAAATGTTTTTTTTTCCAAAATTGAAGTGTTTGGCCAAGCTTTTAGAAGGAAAAAAAAAATGCTTTTGAGTAGAAGTAGAAGCAGAAGCAATTTTGGAGAAGCAGAAAAAAAATAGCTTCTCTCCAAAAGCACTTTTGAGATAAATACACTTAGAAGCAGTTTTTAAAAGCTTGGTCGAACCCTAATTGCTGCTCAAAAGTGCTTTTCAAATTAATTTGCCAAACACTCAAAAGTAATTTTCAGAAAAAACACTTCTCAAATAAGCTGATTTTTGCAGTTTGGCCAAACATGCTATTAGGCACTGACTAGTGCAAATAAGAAGTATCAGTATCCTTCTATTTCCATGCTAGCCTGCCACAGATGAAGATTTGTAGCAGCAAAAAAGTAACAAGTATAAACCTAACAGACAGGATAGCAGAGTAAGTTATGATGGGAGATAAGTTGGAAATTGCATAATGTAAATGGAACTGGCAGATTTCTTGGAGATCCTGGTTTACTTCATAGATCAAACAGAAAGCAGATACTATCTTAGCTGATTGACTCAACATCATGAGATCGAGTCAATGTCGACCACCATACACCTCCCTACAAGGACTTGTTTTCTAATATTATCTGCACTCAGTTTGATCTATGAAGTAAACCAGAATCTCCAAGAAATCAACCATATGAACCATTTCCCCAACACATATCTATCGTGGTGTTCTCGTTGTACTCAGGCAAAACTTTGGATGTTGTCATTTACTCAGCAGCTTTTTCTTTCAACAGCCGGCAAATGGATCATCGGTCTACTCTACCTCAATTCACCATTTCTTCCTCCTGAAGTATGGAAAAAGGAAGGGCATTCACAAGACTGCTTTGATTCTTGATACATTCTTGTAGTAAGCGGGTGGCTGAGAAACACGTATTATGCTCTCCTTCAAATATCCCGTAAATAAAGGTAGGTGAAAATTGGAAGGACTTTAGACTTTCGGAATAAGGGCAATTAAATAGAAATGGATTTCTTGCTACTCCAAAGGCCCCACGTGGTTAAGAAGCTGAAAGAGAAGCTACTGGGACTGTAAGTTGCATCCTCAACTTGTGGACGTGATCGAAATCGCTCAGGTCAGTGAGGACTGCAGAGTCTACCCAAAGGTTCAAGCCCCCCTAAAGTTAGAAAGCTGGTTAGACTGCGACCATTCTCAAGAACCAAAAAGACTGAGCTTTTCACCTTTCTGGCAAACCAGAGAGCCAATCAGGTCGATCAGAATGTCCTCCATCTCAAATAAAATCTGGTGTGGAGCCGGACAGAACGATCGATGTGAGGCCTAGGTCAAGGCAGGAAGTCTAACTTCAGAAATAGAATAAGCCCACTTGACTTAACATAAATGTAGCCACTGGAGCCATTCTAAAAAGGGAGAAATTAGCACCACTTGGTGAAATAGGTTCTTTTAGAATCAATTTCAAACCATCTGCTAGAGGTTGTAACAATCCAAACGATCCCACTACATCAGGACCCTTTCGACGTTGCACAAAAGCCATTACTTTACGTTCAGCTAGCACTAAAAAGGCTACTCCTAGTAGAAGTGGTAGAATTATTCCAAGTATTTCAGCTGGAACAGCTATGTACATTTTTTTTTTCTATTCACTCATGATCTGGCCTGGTCGACCCAATCATGATATTGAAGGAGGGGACCTTTTCTCGAAAAAAAAAAANCAAGGCAGGAAGTCTAACTTCAGAAATAGAATAAGCCCACTTGACTTAACATAAATGTAGCCACTGGAGCCATTCTAAAAAGGGAGAAATTAGCACCACTTGGTGAAATAGGTTCTTTTAGAATCAATTTCAAACCATCTGCTAGAGGTTGTAACAATCCAAACGACCCCACTACATCAGGACTCTTTGAAGATCGAGGAACGTAGTGTCGGACAATTATTCCATTCGGAAGAAAGCAAAAGAGACGGAGTCCAAACGCTTCCCATAATAGGTACACGACAAATGACTGGATTATTTTTATAGTTGAAATGCCATAAAGTGCGTCCCAAGATCCATGACACGAGATGCATCAACATTAAGGAGATCTACAGATCTGTACATGTTAAAACTTCAGTTAAATTTATCCACTAACTGCATTTGATAATTTGGACATTATATACACAAGAATGCAGATAGACAATATACAGAATGGGTGGTTGAATAAAGCCCTAAGATGGCAACCCTATCTTATCCTCTGGACTGTACTACTATATAAATAACAGAAACCATTAGGACAGAGAAGTATTCTCAGAGAGATTATATCTAGCCTAAGCAGATGGCTTGACTGAAACAGCAGACATATTTCCCAGAAGACAGAATAAAAACCCCTAACAGCAGCCATTGACATTCAAATGCTTTAGAATAAGGATGAGAACTTACCAGTGATGCAAAGGATTCAATGTACTCGAGAAGCAGATTAGTCGCTTCAGTATAACGACCATAATCAATATATAATCGAAGCAAAGAAGCAGGATTTGACTCACTTCCCGCCATTCCCCAACCGCTTTTTGCTGGCACACCCTATGTTAAACATAGAATGATAAAAAAAATATCACAACCTCGACTTGACATTGAAGAAATTTAGAAGATAACAACACATATTACATCAAATTACTGAGCAAATAAAAGCCAATTCCAAATCCTGCTGCTAAGAATGCATCAAAAGCAATAGTAACTGCAAAATTTTCTGCTACACAAAACTAACAACAGCGAGTCTTCTCCTTCTTAGTTTGCTGCCAGCATAGCAAACTTAGGCATGGCAGAAAACAAGATGCCTTATTAAGTGCCTTCTGCTTCCTTTTACTAAGTAATTGTAATAGGATATAACTGAATAAACTTTAGAAGAGCCTTTCTGTATTAACAGCTTCCCCAACTGCTTGAATCCATTAAGCCATAAGTGATACTTCCACCTCCTCATATTCCCAATCTTGAAAGTGTTGAAAGTGCTTTCTGAATGGAACATGTCAAGAAATTTCATGTTCTTTTACTCATATTCCCTCTCGCGAAATTGTTTTCTGAATGACACATCCAATGAAATTTGATCTATCTCTTTTAAGTACTTCATGCACTGCTATATTTTTTCATGAAAATAGAAAACAGATGAGGAAAGTCATCTTTCAAGGTGGCCTCCCCACATCAAACATCAAGCCGAAACTGTACAAGTTTTAATGTTCCTTATTGAGAAGCCAATGAAACTTGAGGAGTTAAACTTGATTCTTCATGATCCCTTTTCACAAAATCATCCCATACATCGCATCCATACTTTACGCTAACATCTTCCTTAATGAGTTTTCCTCCCACGCATATCGTGATACCTCCTTTTGGAAAAGCTCATTTATAGGTACAAACCTTTGTATAACCAACTGTCTAGTTTGACCGGAGCAGTGATCTTTCCCAACTAATCAGATATTCTTTTTTTCCTCTAACCATCCCATCCCAAAGAAATCCCTCATTAATTTCTCTAGCTTATTAATGAAAATAATAGCAATAGTGGTAGGTCGTTTTCTTGCTTTTGTGCCAGCTCATGATCTAAAAGATCGCGCATACACCCTAGTACATGCCAACTGATTGGCTGTCTTGTATTTCTAATAAGTTATTTATCAGTTGGCATGTTGAATTGTAAACATAATATGATGGGGGGTGGTCTACCGGCAGCTGCTCAATCAATTAGTTATGAAATACCATTAGCTTTATGTGTGTCATCAATATCTCTGTGCGATTCGGTGAGACCTAAAATTTCTAGAAACCAAGGTAAAAAGATTTGATTGGCCCGAACCAAGGAATCCCTTAGATTATGATGCAAAACGGCTTTTGTTCTCTCCTTGATCAGAGATTTCTCTATGAAAAATATGAAGCAGAGTTTGAGGGGGGGAGGGGTTATAAATATGGTCATAAAGTAAGCGCAAATGCTCAACAGTGGTGGCCTTAACCAGAGCCACTCTCCTCGAACTTTTAGTAGATCAGCTCTCAAACTTCTTATATTCTACTTTGTAAATTTGGTGCCCAGCTTTTCCTTAATGCTGATGAATATACTGTTACCATTCTCAAAAAAAATCTTCTAATTCCTTGAATTTACCACAAAGAGAAAATCCAAAATATTTTGCAAGGTCAATAATTTTACATCCTCCAGATGATAGGGCTGAAGTAGACATCAACAAAAAAAAGAACGGAATAAGCATATCACACTTTATGCAGAGACAAGACGGCAACTCTTGTCTGAAATATTTTTTGTTTTATCTTGATAAATAATAATTTTTGTGTAATTCTTTTCCATGACACTTACACAACCTTGAATATTTGGACTTAGGCCCTCAATTTATTAAATAATGTTGTACTTACCTTGAACATTTGAACCAACCAAAGAGGCAACTCAATTTGAGGATCAGCAGCAAGAAGAGTATCAGCAACAACAACAGGCAATTTAGCATGAAACTTTTTGTATTTTTCCTGCATTGACGTTATGGAGATAAAATTAGAAAGAACAGTATATTTGCTTTAAACAGTTACAATTAGTTATGAAAGAAGGAAGATACGGACAAGATAGAGCTCAAGTGTCTCCCACTGGCTACTGCCTTTAGCTCCATGTGCAGTTGGACCAACATTAGGCGATTCATGGACAATCTCATCTTGCGATGAAGTCAAAAGAAGACTGTGCATCCTTTGACCATTCCTGAGTAATAGGTATCACAAATTTAATGGTAGAAACATGCTAAGAAAACAGCTTGCATCGAGGGGAATGAGAAATGATGCATATAAAAAGCAGAATCAAGAATATCTTACCCAACTGATGGGGCTTGCAGTCCTTTTGGGCAGCATTTCAATGACATAGCTGCAAAAACTCTTTCAAGTTCCCTGAGAGACAGCACAAGAGTTGCAAGTCAAGAAACCTAGGAATCACGGAGGCTTACTAACTTCCCTTGGAGCTACCCCAAAACAACATACCTCTTCAAAGCTGACCCTTTCCAAAATTTAAGAATTACTGTAAAAGCCATATCATACAAGTTTGATTCAACCAAAAGGTCAATTACATCCATTGGGGGTGCCTCAATTCCTGAAAGAAGAAAAGCATTTGTTAAAGGAAAGTTGAAGAAGCAAAGGGAAACTTAATTTTTGAATCTCATTGAGCTGAGACCTTCCATTTCACATAAGCTGAAGAGTGACACAATCTTCTTTGTTCGAAGCACAATTCTAAGGGAAGTTTTCAATTCGATATATGTTATCCAAAATGACATAATAGCCAGTAGCAAACAAATGAAAATACCAAGGTGTAAAGTAGAGAGTATCTCAAAACCCAGAATTTCAAATTTGAAAATAGTGAGTCAAGCACAAACAAAGCTAATTTAGAACTTAGAAACAAGGGAAAGGCATGTCAACTTAGCATCAAACTTACTCGCAAAAGTCCACTTGACATTTGCCAATGATAGCAAATACTCAGCTGACGTTAGAATGAACTCATTCTCAAGTTTTTCAACATCTAAGTATGACCTTTGCCTTTGAGACTGAGCACCAGTACCAGGAGCTGGAAAAGGAGAAAATGGATGTGACATAACCAAACAAAAGAATGTAGTGATAATTTAAAAAAGAAAATGATTTTGAAAAAAACAAATAAATCTTGAGGTATAATTTACACTGTTCTTCCACGGTTATCCTAGCCTTTTTACTTGGATACATATTAGAACAAGTTTCCTCAACTGGAGCATCAATCCAAGCATATGCAGGATGAACCAGCTGCAGAGCATTGATAGCAGCAGAAAGCCCATTTAGCCTCTCCTGCAGAATAAAAGATCGCCGCTGGGGATCTCTCAATGCACCATGGATTCTTAATTGTGCTGAATACAAGTAAATATAGCTCGCTGCTCTCCGCCAATTATGTCTCTGCATTGCAAATGCGTAGAGTAACTTGAATGGGTTTGGCTTGGCTGAAACATCTGAACGCTCAGCCTACATTTATCAAATTTAACGTGAGCCTTGTGAAGCTGCAAACAGTGTACTGTATTAAATCATTTATAGTTCATGAAATGATTACAAACCTTCCAAGCAAGTTCTCGCTCCACCTTCTCAGACAAGCCAATAAATGGTAGCTGGCCATCGCAAAGAATCTGGATGAAAGGAAAAGTGAAGACAGCAAGCATAAGTTATCCAGTAATTATTTACAGGATAAATGGAAAGAATGTAGTGAAAACACATATAGAAAGTAGGGAAGAGAACAGGTAAAATAGAATGGTCATATAAGGCTGCAACAGGAAAGAAAATAGACCAAGGATACAGAACCTTCACAGCTCCTCTTTCATATAGAACAATTATAAAACGCCTCAGACAAATGGTTTTGCTTTCTTCATCTGGATTTGAAATGATTGCGCAATATGCATCATAGTAATTGTTGAGATCTAACGTGAACTTGAAGACATTAGCCCAAAGTCTTCCCTTGACAGCAGTCGCTGATTCATCAAGAATACCAGATCCAAGAGCTTCGTCAACTTGCTCAAGTGCAGCAAGAGCAAACTGGCAGGCAGCCTCCCTCATGTTATGTTGTTCAAATATTTGCATTGCCCATTGATAGTAATGAAGCTTCCAAGCAGCAGGTGAGACATGTTGAGCTAGGATATATAACAGTATGAAGTAAGATGACTTCCTTTTAGTTAAAGAATCAAAGATACTGAGGAAAATGAGTGAGAGCTTTCTTCTAGAATTACAAAAAGCTTCAGCGGAAAAACATACAGAAACCAAGGTGTATCCATCCTGCTTCATTTGGCAAGCTTTGCAAAGCGTTGGCAGCTCCTTCTACAGACGCAGCTCTGCAAGAATAAGCATAACCAGTATGTTCACAAAAGAACCACTTCAACAAAAAATATTATAAGTACCATTACAAGAATATTTACAACACAGGAAGTCAAGAACATGAGACTTTATACAGAAGTCATGGCAATCCAAATTGAAATAAGGCTCTAATTTTACTGTGTGGGCATGTGTCTGTGTGCCATTTCTTTTATTTTTTGCTTCTTCAACTTTTGGAACAAGATAAGTGTTAGTATATAGTAGCCAATTAGGAGTAAATAACCTTAACCTTAATCCTATATGTATTAG